>APFE031126520.1:0-18091 GCA_000404065.3 Pinus taeda
AGTGGAATCGAGATCTTAACCCTCTCTAACTCTTTTTCAACATTAAATGTAGTCAAAATGTTTTTACTAGTTTGGGTGGTATCAACTTACTAATATAAGGGTTGAATAAGAGTTGTTTGAGCTTTAGCAGTTTTGGTACGTGGTTCAATTATTGGAGTTTCCTTTGGAGGTCTCCCAGGACTAGGCCTAGGCCTAACATCATACCTCTTGTTTAACTCTGCAATTAAAAATTCAGAGAAAGAGTGATATTTAGAGACCTGTGAAGCTTCCTGATCTTCTTGAACCTGATTTTGTTGTGAGAGGAATGATGGCTATATGATTGGAATAAGAATCCATACTATTAATATCTTTAGTAATTGTCATAGTATTATCATTAGGTTGTTGGTCATCTATCAATAGAGGAGTAGGAACTTGTTGATCATTGCTAGGTCTCTGAAGAATTTGTACTAGTGGATTTCTTTTATACTAACCTTGATTTTGGTTTTGGGGTCTAGGAAATATTTGTTGTATTGTCCTAGGTTAGGTATAAATCTTTGAAATATTATTTGATAGGTTTCTAAGAAGAGATGTTATTTCATCTATTTTTGAGTCTTCTGCTTTACTCTTAGAGGAACTAGAGGCTTACTGAATAGCTTTGAGTTTTCTTTGGGCCTTTTCTTCTTTAAGTTTTAAAGAAGTTGAGGCTGCCCTATTTTCTTCTACTTCTATATTATTTATTTGCATATCTTCAAGAGTTATTAAAGTTCTCTCTCATAGCATAACAAGAAATTCATCATCAAAAGATTTAGAAAATCTAGACTTAGTTGCTGCTATAGGAGGCTTACAATCAACAGGCATTTTGTGATAGAGTCTATTGAATCTTTTGATAAAATCTGATACTCGTTCACCAAAGTTCCTTTTAAGCTCTTCAAATTCTATGAGGAAGTAAAGAGGAGCCCTTTTTAAACACCATTGATTTTTAAATATGGTTGTAAGCTCTTCCCAATTTCTAATGGAAGCTACTGGTAACTGCCTAAACCAAATCCTCACATTTCCTTCAAGTGGTTGTCCAAACAATCTAATATAAATGTTTTCTTGTTCAATATTCATGTTGTCTGCAAAGTCTAGGAAAGCTTGAAGATTTTCCTCAGCTAAGGGACTAGTTTCTCCATTGTACTTGGGAAGGTATTTTAAGTATCCAGCTAGGAATGCATCAAGGTTATTAGGTAAGACTAAGGAAACATATCTAGCCTATACAATAGGTCAGAAAGCCATGATAGCAGGTGGAGTATGTTGTGCTTGAGGTATATGAGGTTGTCCAGGTGGAGTATGAGGTGTTTGTGTGGATGTAGAGGATGAAGAAGAAGCAGAGGAGGTTGATTTAGGGGTTGATGAACTAGTTGGAGGTAAAGGAGGAGGGGATCTCTTGAAAGACTTCAAAGGAGTCATAAGAACTAATTTTGGGACCTGTCAAGGAATACATTCTTTTATTTCAAAGAGAGGATTGGTATATATAGAGAATGTCTCCTCAGCTTGTTTAGAAGAAGAAGCTTTGGGTCAGTAAAAAATGGAAAGAAATGGATAGGTGGTAGGGGATATGAAATCTGAGGGTTTATATTTTGGTAGATCAACATACAAATTAGATTCAGTTCTAGGTGATCCTAATGGTAATGTGGGTATTGGCTGAGATTCTAATGAATGAATAAGGTAAGCTGACTTAAAAGCAACCCCTCTATTTAGAAGTTCAACAACCCTAGGTGATAAATGGGACTAATCGGGATCAGATGGGATATTAATATAGGGGTAAAATGATTCTAATTCTTCAGAGTGTAGGATTGAAGAGGAAGAAGAAGATAACTAGTGTCCCATTTTAGAATTGGCTTTTCTCATAAGCCTTTTAGGATCTGACAAAGGATTAACTATGTTAGCTTCTGAACGAGATCTGGTATGTTTAAAAGGTGCTAGCTTGGGAGTGTGGAGTCTCCTAGGTGAATGATTTTAACCTTTATAAACCTTTAATCACCTTAAAGGAAAAGAATGAATGAATATCATTGTCCCAAGGGAAACTTAAAAGAAATTTGAATCCCCGGCAATGGTGCCAGTCTGATGTTGTACCTCTAAGATAGTAGTAGGTTAGCTACCAATGGCAGAGCATCTAGAATAATCGTTTTGGGGTTTTGGTTTTAGTTTTCGAAGACCAGTGAATGAAGATAGATGTAGAATTGAAATACTTAATCCTTTGGATAATATTAATATCTCAGCAAAGGGCTGCTATAAAGCTTTACACAGTGATATAGATCAAATAGTTGTGAGAAGAAGACAAAATTAATATGATTATCACAGTTTCCAGACTATAAAACAGAATAATCATAAGTATGAAAACCTTTTAAACTATGTTCTAAAGATTCAAGGCAATATACTTAAGCTTACAAAAGATGTTGATGATTTATTGATTAGAGGGGATTAGCTAAACATAGAGTTCATTAATCCGTTCTCTTAATAGATTATCACTTTAGGAGCTTATAGGAATAAATTGAGACACAATTATTCCTATCTAGATATCTCTATAATTCATAAGCATGTGAAGAAAAATGTAATGATTGATAACCGGAAAAACTTACAGGATAACAAAAGTTGTGTAAAATTGAATTCAAAATCTTCTGCTTTATATTAAGGTTCCAGAAATACTGAGTACATCAAGTCTCTAGAAAAGCTTCCTTCAAAGGTGTAACCAGGTTCAAAGTAGAATGAATAGTCACAACTTAACAATAAATGAACATTGAACCCATAACAACTCGAGAAGAGGGTTATTTATACAATAATGAAACTAAGAAAATATCCTAAAACTGATTGAGATTTATTCTAGGAAAGGAAAGATCTTCGTGCAAGAAGATAGGGGAAGCTATTGAGCTGCTTCTTGCTGTCCCTTTTATTCAGGTTGTGCTAGCTTTTTTATTTGACATTTTTCCCTTTAAGCTGCTTTATTTTTTATGTCGTTTACACTGGTTAATTCCTTCATTTGATCTTTCATTTGATACTCTTTAAACTCTATGAATATCCTTTGACCCTACTGAGTAACCTTTAATGTGTTATCTTTTTACCTTTACTATGCATTTCAGGTTTTTACTGTGTTTTTCAATAGTAAGATCTTCGTATTTGTCTTCAAATTGTATGCAAGCTTTTTCTTTGTAAGCCTGGAACATGAGTTTTTAGCTACAAAACACAGAAATTGTTAAGAAAACATAGGTGACAGAGAACTACACCAATGGGTTTATTGAGTTTGACAGGATATTGCAAGGAGTCCAGAGCATATCGGAAGGTAAAATAATGGTTTTATTGGTCATAGAGGCTTATGGAGGCTTCACTGTGTAAACGGGCGAAACAAAGCCAAAATGCTAATTTTTGTGTTTAAACGGAAAAACAATGTTCTTTTTGAAATATGCTGCAAAGTGAACGGTGGTCATTTTGTCATAATGTTGCAGGTGGTTTTGGTTCTCATCGCACCGCTTATAAGGCGTGGGTAGTTTTGGGAGGTGTCATCTGATATGGTCTAGAGCTTGACACATAGCAAGGGGAGGTAAGTGGAATACTGCTTTTCGGGCGAGTAATGCTCGGATAGAGAGCCAACCTGAAATTGCTAAGGGTCGTTGGATTTGAATGCATTTGATCAAATAATGGTGGAGCAAAAGAACAGTGCCAAGGTAAGAGGAAAGAGCAATGGAGGGGCCCACGATTAATGATGGTGGTATGGGTTTATTATGGTTTAAGATTGAGATTAGTAGTTAAATGGAGGTTTAGGTTACTTCTTCATTAAAATCATAAAAACATTTTAACAAAGAAAACCTTGACAAACACGGTAAGGCAGACTTGAAATTGTATGAGTTCAGATGGATAAATGACATTGGGTCTTGGTTCAATGCATATTGCAATGACAGTTTAGCGAAGGAATGCCCATCGCAAAGGAATGCGATAGGGCCCAGATGCGATGCAGAAATAAATCATGGATAATAGTGTGATCAGGTCAGAGTTCTCATCGCATATCGAAGATTGCAATGGCGGAAGCTAATGCTTTTAGCCAGGACTTGCGATGGAGGTGGCTGCGAAATGGGCAATGAATTATGAAATTGTGTTGGGTCCGAGTCCATCACGCATCACATATCACAATCGGAGGAGAGTGCATTCATGTTAAAGGGCTTGCGATCCACCAATATGCGATATGTTATGGAAATACATAGTTTTATAATAAAAGTAATGGTTTTGGGGCATTTTAATAAAGGGAGTTGATATATATGGGAAGGGAACTTTTAGGGTTTTAATACTATAAGTTAGCGTTAATATGAAACATGAGCGTAAAGGGGAAATACACTAAGTATAAAGCTTTTTCATGGGTTATTTGCTTTTTATATGTACATCAATACTTAGGCTAAACCTCTTTTTGTGGGTTTTTTTGGATAAAAGGGGATTTAAGATGGGGTTTTCACTTTTCCTAGGCAAAAAGGATTTTGAACTTAAGAAAAGGGTTTTTTATGGAAAATGAATGAATATGAACTGTATGAAGGTAGGAAGGGGAAATTAGTAAATATAGGAATGAATGGTGATGATGGGAGTTAATTAATTGATCTTGTAGACCTTCATTTTCTTTGTGGAATTGCATCATGGACATAAAAGCATATGGTAAAACATGATAAATGTACATTTTGTCCAATGAATTATCATACTTGTGCAACCTTTCTTCTATTTACCCTTTTCTTATCCTATCATTTTTTCTTCACTTAATGGGTGAATTTAAGCTAGCAAACTCTTTTCCTTTCTATTTATTTAAAAAAAAAAACAAACTATCTAATTCTAACCTTATAACCTCCAAGGGCTCAGATTAAATTGACGAGCACGTTAGTATTCTCTTCCTAACTACTGATCTGCCAAGATTAAACAGTTTGGCTAGATCTTTATTCTCTAACTATAATATCAAATTTAAAGCATGAAGCAGTCAATATTAAACTATTTGACTGTCATCGATTGTGGCATTTATGACAAGCTACTCACAAACATTATTTTGCAGAAAAATAGTAGTGGCATTTAGACTTGCTCATTTTCAAAGTTTATTTGTTTTCTTTTCTTTCTAACCTAACATTTTTTTTATGTCTTGATTTTTAAGGACATCTAACCTAACATTTTCTTCGATATGGACATCATCATCAAGATATTTCAAAAACATTTTATTCACTATTGTTCTGTCCATATCCTATCTTAACATTTTTTCAAAATATTTTTTATTTTTTGACTATTTTATTCTACCTTATCAAAACCAAAAAATGCTACAACACAAGGGACACCTAACTAACATTGGGACAGTTGTATGGTACTTAGCAGAAAATACACCAAGCATACAATGTTACTGCTAGCATGCAATGGACAACTAGCATGCAACAACAAACATGCAAAGGACAACAAGCATGTTAGGGAGAACAAGCAAGCTAGGGACAACAAGCGAGCTAGGGAAAACAAGTAAGCAAGATGCAGCTAGCACATAGGTTAGTATGGAAACATCGTGCAACAATGGCACATAATGCAGTACAATGATGGGTATAGTCATGATTAATGAAGCATGATGAGATGCAGCGTATTGATGATGGGTGCAGCATGGTGCAACACAGTGAGGTGATGCATGATGATGAAATGCAACACAATGACAGGTGAAGGAATCACCTTGGAAAATCAGTTGAAGTAGCATGTCTTTAACTGATCTCATGTATCATCTTCTTAGAGATGATCAATGCTCTTGTCTAGATAAGTCAAAGTGTTGACTTCCGTTGTAAACATACTACCTCTCTCTCTTTGTTGAACTATTGTCTTGGCTTCACTTCTATGATTTATGTTTATGTTCTATCTACAATTTACTTTAATGCTCAAATGATTTCTAATCTGTAAAAGATATTGAGCTAACTGTGAAAATTGAAATAAATTGCTCTAAGCATAGAACAAACCTATAATTAAAAGCAAGGCTATGAAGTAAACAGGTAGCATTGATCAACTTCACAACAGGGTAGAGAAGTTTTTTGTTACACCCTACATGCTATTACATGTTGCTATTACACATTGAATGTTGTTACAGGTTGTTGTTACACTACACACTGATACAGAGGACCACTCTTACACCAAGGGTGTTGTCGGAAGTGATTTCCATTACATCCCAAACCACCATTCACTCGCAAGATGTTGTTTCACTGGAGTTGGCAAAGTTGTGGGTACTTTTCCACATAACAGTTGCCAGCCATTTAGGAGTTTTTTCTTTTAAAAGAAATAGACCCAAGTGGTTGCAATCCTAACCAATATATTTGAGAATTCTTTGTATTTAGAAAAAAGTTGTAACTACTTTTATTTTTTATCAGCATGAGAATCATGAGATTCTCATGACTGATCTATTCCTAATTTCAGGTATGTAATAATTATAAAAAAACTTGATTTCCTATGTACAAGGAGAACATATAGAAAATCACTATTACTTTGCTTTTGTAAATTTGAATTATTTTTAATATTAAATCACTACGATGATGTTGTTACTTCTTTTCATCTGACTCCTTAATTAAGCTCATGTTGTCCCTGCGCTCCTGCTAGGGAGGAAGGGCCCTCCTCTCTAGTAGGGACTACAATACTAGATGTAGTGTACAATATTGTTTTCTTTATTGTCATATGGTTTTCTACTATTGCTGTAAAAATGGTGAATTACATTTTCTTTTGTTCGAGATTATATTGTGCTATTACATAGGTTTGATTAACATAATGACAGTGACCAGCTTGTGTAGTTACTAGTTACTGTGTGCGCACCCTTACTCTGGTAGTTGAGAAGTCTGATTTCAATTCTATGGAGTGTTTTTATTTCTACATGAATGATTTAAGTTTTTTAGTTTGATTCAACGAAATATTTTTCTACGCTTTCCATTTTTCATTCTTGGTTGTAGTGTATCGGCATAAACAATGAAAACTCCATTGAAACAACAAGACTTACCTTGGGTTGACAATTAAATGTTGTAGTCAGTCAATTAGGATTGATTAAAAAAACACTACATTTTGGTGTCATTGTCAGGGATGGTAGTTGATGATACCGTCAGCCAAGTTATTTGTTTGATGATAGAGTGTTCCTAGTCCACAATCGTTGGGTGGTAAGACTGTTATGAAACCATCTCACAAAAATTTAGCAAAGATAGATAAATGCCTTCAAAATAAGACTCTTCGAGGGGGAAACCTCCTTTACATTACACAAATGAACAATTATTGGATGATACAAATTACAAGACCTCCTTTATATATATAGGAGTCTAAGGGGTCATAATATAATCAGAGTCGACATAACAATAGTAATGTAAGGGAACAATAATAACAATATGGGGTCTACATGGGAACAACAATATAATAACGGGGTTATACTAATAATAATAAGGGGTTACACTACTATTATAGGTACCTAACAAAGACGAGAGGTAAGAACCTATGCATCACTCTAACATACTTGGCTGGGCTCACTGTTGTGATCATTAGGGAACTTAGGGCATGGTATTTTGGTGTTTTATTTAGCATGTCTTTAGATCATTAGTTGTTGGGTGGTAAGTCGAGATGTAAGAAACTGTGCATCACTCTAACATACATAGGCAGGTTCATCACTGTCGAAGACTAAGACACGTGTGAATCAATACACATAAGGTCCATGTGTGCAACTGTAGGGACTATATAAATACCAAAACTACCCCCACTCTAATAAGTCACAAGAAAAACGGGTCTTAAAAAGGAAAGGAAGAGTGTCGATTTTGGAATTAAAACATTTATCTAGGAACTAATCTCTAAGGCAGAAAAATAAAAATCAAGCTCCCAAAGGGATGCAAGGAAAATAGGGCCACAAAAATCTGTCACTCCCATAACAAGGGCATAAACCTCTGATTCCTCTATCTCGGGGCCATATCATTCCAAAGCTAGAACCCGCACTCCCAAGATCAATAATCCAATTCATGAGTAGTAGGGGGAGGCTAGTAGCCAGAACTTTAGGACCAAAGGACAAGTGGAAACTGAGGGGGAACATCAAACACCTGAGATGGGAGAACACATGTTGGTTTATCAATATCCAAATTCAGGTAGTGCAATGAAACAGCGAGCCTTGAGGATACCTAAGCCATCAACGACACCTGCAAGACCATCACAAGGATAGTTTGAAGAATTTATGTTACAACAAGGGTTAGAGGTATTAGCCATGGGGGACAACAATGAAAAACCACGCTAAAACAGATGCTACTATTACCACCTTTGAGTTCCCAATCACGGATATCATAGGTGAAGATCCTATGAAAAATATTCCTCTACCATCCTTACCATCCTTCAAAGGGATGACTTTGGAAGATCTAATCACCTTTTTATTTGAATTTCATGTCTTATGTAGAAGTTATGACTACATCTTAGATGCTCGGAAACTAAAATTATTTCCTGCTACTTTAAAAAGGGCATACTTGACATGGTTCATGGGATTGGGCTCCGCTTCTATTCAAACATGGAACGATATGAAGGAGTTGTTCTTATCAAATTACCAAGACTATTGCAAAACCATGGACTTAAGGGAGGAAGTATTCAGAATGACCTTGAAGGAGGATGAGAGCCTCGAAGACTATGTAGAGTGGTTCCACTATAATTTCAAAAGGTCTAAACATAGTGATTTAGACCATGAAATCTTGAAGATCATATTTATTAGAGGAATAAGGGATGACTTCATTGACACCCTGAACCTACTAGGGAAGGGGGATATATCATAGGAACCATTTGCTGAAATTGTAAAGCTCTGACTAAGATGGTCTAGAGGATTGTCTAAGGGGAGAAGCACAATTCAAGATGCCTCTACCCGAATACAAAAATTTGCAGCAGGAGTAACCAAAGCAGAAATCAGGAATTTGTTCGAAAATTTCAAGACCAATATCCTTAGTACTCTATCTTCCCAGATAACAAAAACACAGATCAAGAAGACACAAGCAAAAGTTGACAAAATCCCAAACCTGTGCCGATGCACATGTACTCCGTGCTGAGAGACTTGATTAATAAGCACGTGTTGGGGGAGTGAGCTCGCAGATGGATCTTAATATTGGGAAGACAATATGCATGAAGAGTAATTGCGTAGAAGATTCTATGTGCAAAAGCATTCAACAAGGTATGTAATGTGTTGAACAAGGTATGAAACGCGCAACGAAGTGATTCAGACCTATGTGTACTTGCAGTGTTATGGGCCTATAGGATGACATGTAAGAAACTGACTGGACAAACACCTTTTAGGCATGTCTATGGAGTGGAAGCTATAATTCTGATGGAATACATCGTGCCTAGTCTGCGCATAGTAGCACTCACAAGTATGATGAATTGCAGAGCCCTGGAGGAGAGGCTCACATAGTTGGAGGAGCTCAAAGAAGAACGACTTTTGGTTGGCTTCACCAGAAGGTACAAAACCAGGGTGAAAATGCATGGCATGATTGACATATTAAGTTGTGCATATTCAAGGTGAATGATTTGGTGTTGTTGTATGATAGTAAGTTTGATAAATTCCCAGCAAATCTCAAAATGCATTGGTTGGGACCATATGTTATTAAGGAGATCATAGATGGTGGAGTGGTGCAGTTGGTAAAGTTAAATGGAGAACCTTTCCTAGGAAGATTAAATGGTAGTCTTCTGAAGCCATACATAGGTGGCTCGGCCATCTGACTAACCACGGAAGCACAGTCTTAGCACTTCGGGCAGCTAAAAGGAGGTGTAGGACTATAAACTACTTTGCCTTGGAGCTCCGCGATGTTAGGACTGTGCACAATAGCAAAGTGTCACAGGGTTTGCGACAGAGCTAGGGTAGCTGCACTACCACGCGGGTTGGTTAGAAAGTGACCATTACAGTCACTATTCATGATGCGATGCTTAGTTTGAGACCAAATGGAGTGGGCGACAAGCATTTAAGGTGAATTTTATGGGCTAGATTCTTAAAAACCTACCGCTAATTGAGCATTAATGGACCGAATGTGGGGGGAACAATCGAATTAAAATTCAAAAGGTGCTATAAATTACAAAGGGTTGTCTAGCAAAAAACACTTGGAAATTTTAGAATTGAGTGGTTGCGCACCCAAATATTCATGAACCGAGAATTGTTCGATCTTTTGAAAGTAGATTCTTTGCTTTAGCAGTTACCAGAGACATTGAGAGACTTGTGGAATTGCACTATGGCATCACCTGAAAAAGCCATTGATACTGGAGAAATGACTACTGAGGAAGGTGCACAAGCGATTACCGAAGTATAGGCTCTAGAGACCATCGATATAGTCTCTGAAATCTATAAATCACCATGCACATCGAGACCCAAGAAAGGCAAGCAAGCCATGGCACCAGTGCATGTATCACCTAGAAATCCACCGAGGACTAGGCTCACCATGGAAGAAAAGGGGAAGGCTATCAATTTGGAGGCCGATGAGGAAGAAGAGTTCGAAAAAATCTTCGTTGAGGAGGAGGATGTAGAGATGGAGGTAGAAACCTGAGATGCAGACCCTCTAACGAGGTTTCTTGCATACGTTCCTCCACAAAAGGGTAAAGAAAATGTGCCCAAATATATATATGAGAGCAAGAGCTCTCTACAAACCCTGCTACTCCCTAACAACATTATTTTTGAAGGAGCACACTTGGGATGGGTGCCCATACTGAAATTTGAAGACTGGGACCTCACAGACCACGAGAAGTTCCCACGTTTGGCAACACCACAGCTAATGCGCTAGAAGAAGGATGCGCCGATTGGAATCATAGAGTTGGAGCTGTGTAAATGGTTGAGAGGAGTTGAGAAGGTAGGATTGTTAAACCTGCTCTAGGTGCTGCATTACCATCGTGCCCCAATGACCATTTTTGTCATTAGGCAGTTGCTCTTCTTGGTCCATGATGGGTTCTTGTGGCTGGAGGAGCCCTCCCCCATCACAGACCATTTGATTTACTGAATTACCCAGATCCCTTAGAAAGGGGAGGACCCAGCAAACATCTAAGAGGGAAAGAGTGATGATTTGGCCATCGCAGAGCCCATGAAGAAGAAATTTAAAATAGAGAATAAGAAGTGAAGATATGCCATTTATAGCATCAACAACCCTACGGTCAAAGTCGTGATGCGGATTTTGGTAGGGAAGGTGATGCGGAAGTGTCGTGCAGATGAGGTGCTTGCAAATGTGGTTACACTAGCAGCTTAGTGCACAAAAGGGTCCAGTTTAACTGGGCAAACTATTTGTGCGAAGACTTCCTTAAGAACTTCCACGAGGCACAAGAGAAGGGAAAAAATTTCACTAAGCGTGGCTTCTGTTGTCAATAGTACTGGTGGCATGTGAATTGTCCAAAGATAGCCAGTCCCCAATGATCATGTAGGAGCTTCTGGAGGCAGTGAAGTATGCTTTATTGTGGGAAAACAGGGATTCATAGAGGATATGGGAGAGAAAACTATTCTAGGTGCTCATGGAGATGAACATCAAAATGGGGATTAATCACAAGTCGTGGTTATCACCCAAGGTCTACAACAGTCTGCAGAGCTTTGGGGAGTTCAAGTTAGATTTCCACCATGTCTACATTATGGCGCGGAAGGACCCCATAAAGACGTGGCATGAGTTGCCTTATTTGGCGACCGATGATGTCATCTTCAC
Organism: Pinus taeda; assembly: GCA_000404065.3. Taxonomy (NCBI): domain Eukaryota; kingdom Viridiplantae; phylum Streptophyta; class Pinopsida; order Pinales; family Pinaceae; genus Pinus; species Pinus taeda. The sequence goes on from APFE031126520.1 coordinate 11,655, forward strand.
AGTCCTTGATTCATGGCCACGTAAGTGGCACGGTCCAGCTGGCTCTGTGGTGGAACCAGAGAATTCCATTGCACAATGGAAAAAGGAAGAGGTGAAACTACGAATGGTGTAGTTGGCAGAAAAATGTAGGAAGGAAGAAGTAGTGGCTAAGGCCCAGGTAGCATGCGATGCTGCGAAGTTTGCAGAAGAGCAATAGAAGACAACAGAAGAAGAGTGCAAAGAACAAAAGTCACCTTCACCTAAGCCAGAGAATGACACAGAACAAGGTGGTGTGGATCCAGAGACAGCGTCCACCTAACTCAAACATCCATGCCCAGGAGAGCAAGTAGGGCCGCGAAAGAAGTTGAAGGCTTCAAAGACTTCATTCAACCCAATCACCCTCACTGAGGAGGATCTCCATGATATTGGCAAAACGGTGAGGGAAATCACCATGGAGGCCCTCCAACAGTTTAAGGAGGAACACCAGTTGGTGTTGGGGGCTCTCCTCGAACAAATATAGGAGTTGCATGTGCTTACTCCACACGCTGACACTGTGTCAACTAGCCTCGCAGTAGGCACGTCCGCGGTCAAGGAAATGCTACACGCCTGGATGACCAACACCATAGTTCTACCATATGGAGCACTTGTTAGAAAAATTGAGGCCGACAGGCCTATGGTCAGTGGGTTGAAGGGAATGAGATTAAACGTACTCGCGCTCCCTTAGGAGACATGCTATATTTTGTAGAATGGATTCACTATAGAAATACAAGCCAGGGAGGGTCACATGCTCCAGGTAATGAGCAAGAAACACATCAATATTGAATATTTGAGCCTACAGCGTGATGAGGTAGTGGCGCAGAATAGACAAATAGTGTAGGTGGTGGAGGAAGTCTAACAAATGGTCCCAGAGTTAGCCATCCAAGTAGAAGAACCAGTGGAGGTGTGTGTCCAAAAATTAGCAGCAAGGGTGTGCGAGGGAAAGGAATAAATGGCCATGGTTCAGCTGGAACTGAAATTTCATATAGTAGAACTGGAATTGGAGGCACAACATTCAACTCCACTGGAGGTTAAGGAATAGTACACCACTGCAATTACAACAACAATGGCAGCAGTTAATAGTGCAATAATATATTGTACAAAGCCATTCGAGCAGTCGTTCGAGGTCCTCACCACACTCCAGGAGGTCCCCAACATAGAGCACCTCAAGACAGAGGTGCACGAACTACAATAGAGATATGACTAAGTAAAAGGGACCGCACAAATGGTTTCCCTTGCATAGAGGCTCACAAGGATATAGTAGGCTAGAGTGCTCAATGAGAAGGTGGATGCTGCTCGGCATAAGGAAGCAGTTTTGAAGGCACGCCTACAGCCATGGATTCATGAGGTGTATACCATGTGAAGCAAATCTTGTGCAGCTGCAAGCAACAGAGGAAAGGATTCAGGAAAGCAGTTCAGCCACGACAGTCATTGAACAACTCATAGAGGAAGTACAGTTGGGAGGTCTTTATGCAAAGATCTCCAGACCGACAGAGTGACTCGAGGGCAATTCATGATGTTTTTGTTGGGGCCTGTTGGGCGTGGGATCCCCCAAGTGAGGTTTTGGGGCTTAAAGCTTAGATTTTGGTCAATCTTGTAATTTCTATGTAAAGGCTCTGCATTTTGTAGGTGCAGAGCACATAGTTCATTAAAGAGTCATAGGGTTGTCCACCCTTAATTTTGTTAATGGTCCGCAGACCATGGGATTGTATAAATAGAGTGAGGCTCTAAGTAGTTTGATAGCATAAGGAAAATGAAGAACATATGATGTGTGTGAGATAGATCTAAAGTGTAAGGTATTGTTTTGGGTCGTAGAGTGGGAGAAGGCTCTATAGCTGAGTGCAGGGATCCCTGCCACTAAGTTCGCAAGGTGAGTCAAGTCTATAACAATTTGAAGTATTAATAAAGAAAAGTTTCCTACGATTTCTGTTTATTTATTTCCTATTTATGCATCTATTACATTGGATATACATCGCACTTTTAATTCTTACATGATGTGTGAATGTTTATAACTATGTTGATTGAGTGAATGCAAGTTAGAATAACTATTTATGTGAAGATAATTAAGGTCTGTTGAGAAAATAAGTAGGATACGCGGTGTAGTTTTGGGAAATACTGTAGTTCGCTGCTATAGTAATGTGAAAGCATCTCAGCCCTGGTTAGGGCTGCGCGAAAGATGATTATAACAGATCACAAACGTATTGAAGGTTACAATAGTACGTGAAGTGACCTATGTGAAGGTAGGCATAGCTGGACTAAATCAACACCACAGACATCTCAAGGGTGCAGAAGCTTGGTTCCAGCCTCTCCCCATATTGCATCGGGTAAGACTTCAGTCTATGCTTCGCAAGTTGATGTCAAAAGGACCAGTAGTGTATGCATTTGTTTGGCTAAATAACTCCCAACCTGGGTCAGGCCCCTATAAACCAACACCCTTCCACAAACCTACAAGGTTGACACCAAAATAATTGGAAGAAAAAATAGCAAAAGGGATTTGTTATAGTTGTGATATCAAATACACTAAAGGTCATAATTGTGTTGAGAACAAACTATTTTACAAATATTGGGTAAGAATAGGAACAAAAGGAACAAGAAACGTCAAAAGAAGAGGATATACATTGAGAACCAACCCCAGATAAAGAATAAATGAATCCAACTATATATTGTAATGCATTGACAGGAATTACCATTCCTCAAACTCTTAAGGTAGAAGGACATATCAAGAAGAAAAGGGTAGTAGTGTTGATTTATTCTGGTAGTACCCATAATTTTATTCATTGAAAGAGAGCCAAGGAATTGAATTGCTTCCTATATCCATCACCATAATTTCAAGTGATGGTTGCAAATGGAGCAACTATAAATTGCTCTGGAAAGTGCCATAATATGAAATTATCAATGGGGGAATATGTATTGAATGGTCCAATGCTTTCCATTCCAATGGGTGGTGTTGATGCTGTACTAGGATTCCAATGGTTACAAACTTTGTGGACGATAGATTTTAATTTTCAAGAACATTTCTGGAAATATTTTTTTGGGGGAAAGGAAGCTAAATTAATGGGTATCATAGGGAAACAAGGGAATATAATTAGTTATAATGGCATGACAAATCTTCTAAAGTAATAAAACGAATGCATATTTGCACAATTATTCTCACTAGATGTTCAAACATCAAAATCATCTATTTCTCTAGATCTCCAAAAAGCCTTGGTAAATCATTCCAAGGTATTTGTGACTCCCAAAGGCCTCCCACCTATTCTTTATCATGATCATTCTATTCATTTAATTCTAGGAAGTGTTCCTCTAAACATCAGGCCTTACAGATATCCATATGCCCAAAAGAGTGAAATTGAACATGTGGTTATAAAATGGTAGAGGCTAGCATAATTCAACCAAGTCAAAGTTCTTTCTCTTCTCCAGTAGTATCGATGCATAAGAAGGATGGATCATGGCAGATGTGTTCAGATTATAGGGAGCTCAACAAGCTCACTATTAAAGATAAATTTCGCATTCCTATCATTAATGAATTTTTTGGTGAATTACATGGAGCAATGTACTTTACCAAGTTGGATCTTCATTCAATATATCATCAAATTAGAATGAACAATGAAGAAATTCTAGAAACAACATTTAGAACTCATTAGGGTCATTATGAATTTTTGGTTATGCCTTTTGGCCTTACCAATACACCTTCTACATTTCAAGGTTTCATGAACTCCATTTTCAAACCTTTCCTTAGAAAATGTGTGATAGTATTTTTTGATGATATACTAATCTACAACATGTCTAGGAAGGATCATGTTTGACATGTTGACAAGGTGCTCAAACTATTGGAGGAGAATAAATTATATGTAAAAACCTCCAAATGTTTCTTTGGAGTACAAGTGGAATATCTGGGTCATGTTGTATCTCATGAGGGTGTTATGGTAGACCCTAGAAAAATTAATGCCATTAAGGAATGGAAAATCCCCACAACCATAACGCATCCTCGAGGATTTCTCAGGTTGATAGGATATTATCCTAAGTTTAACAACAAATATGGGAGAGTAGTAGCACCTCTAACAACATTATTGAAGAAAGATGCATTTTTTTTTTACTCTAGAAGAAAGTAAGGCCTTTGAACATCTTAAAGAGGCAATGTGTCAAGCACTGGTGTTACCTATGCCAGAATTCACAAAAACCTTTATTATGGAATTTGATGCCTCACGGAATGGAATTGGTGCTTTTTTAATACAAGAAGGAAGACACATAGATCCCATTTTCACTGGAAATTTTTGGACGAAATTATTTTCTTTTCTGGGTATTGAATTAGCTCATAGCTCATCTTATCATCCTCAATCTGATGGAAAAACTGAGATAGTGAAAAACTGTTTAGAAGGATATCATCATTGCTTTGTATCTGATAAAAAAATACAATGGGTCAAGTGGTTACCTCTAGCTGAAGGTGGTATAACACTTCCTTCCATACTGCAGCAAAAAGGACCCCATTTATGGAAGATCACATTAAGCGTCAACAACAAATTCCCCAACTCTTAAATGATAACCTCACTTTGGCGTAGAATCAAATGAAACAACAGGAAGATCAACATCGCAGTGAAAGAAGTTTTTGGGTAGGAAAATGGTTATATTATAGCTACAACCATACAAATAAATGTCCCTCAAGAAAGTTAAGAAGGATAACAAATTATCACGAAAGTATTATGGTCCTTACAAGGTTTTGAAAAATATTAGTACTATGGCATACAAATTGAAGCTTCCTGCATCGTCTCGAGTGCACCAAGTTCTCTAGGTTTCATGCTTAAAGAAGGCTATAGGAGAAAAGCACCAAGTTCAAACAATATTTCCACCTGATGAAGAAGGAAAAATCATATTGGAACCTGAATTGGTCATAGAAACAAGAACTTGACATCTACGAAATCGATCAATTTTTTAGTATCTCGTCAAGTGGAAGAAATTACGCACTGAACATTCCACATAGGAGGATGATAATTTTATATAGAATTATCCATAACTACTCAAGCATTGAGGAGAACACTTTTTTGAAGGAGAGGGGCATGTTAGGTCCCTATAATACTAGTGTGTCCCCTTATTTTTATTGTTAGTATAGCCCTATTATTACTATCATTGTGCCCATGTAGTCCCCATATTGTTATTATTGTGCCCCATGGTAGCCAACTATTGTTACTTTTGTTCCCTTACATTATTGTTGTTATGTAGGCTTTGATTATATTGTGATTCCTTAGACTCATATATATATATATATATATAGGAAGTCTTTTCATTTGTACCATCCAAAAAATTTTCATTTTTGTAATGTAAAGGAAGTTTCCCCCAAGAAGAGGATATCTTTAAAGTCGTTGATCTATCTTTTTGTGAGTTGGTTGCATAACATGTCGACCTAGAAAAAACAAAAGTTATTGTGAAAGAGTTGCTTCCATGCTAAAAGTAGCAGAAACAAGTATAAATATCCCCAAAATGGTGTTCCCAAGATTCAAACGTTCATGCCTGTAGAAATCCCACCATCGTATCATTAAACCTAGATGGATAATGATATGCATAAAAGGAAAGAAAAAGAGAAATCATGTGCACAAGGGAAAACTTTGTTACCTAAGTGATGCACAACCCTTCATCCTTTGAGAACCTGTATAGTGAATTGACCCAATTAGTTCAGGACAGATAGAAAATTGGTACGAATGCAATTTAAAATAAACCACAGTTAACCAGAAAGAGGTTGCTAAATATTAGATTAATCTCAAATGAGTTGAGGGTTTTGGGACTAGAAACTATTTATAATTTCCAACAATCAAAACAAAGAAAAAAGAAAATAAAAAACAAAAATGTGTGAAATTACCCTAACCCTACGTAGGCCTCATTTAGAGGTATCTTGACAACATAAAGAGAAAAATTTATATACAAAATTATTGTCTAATTATATGATAATCAAATAATTAGATACTAGAGAAGGGTTCTTCCTATAGAAATCCTCTATCAAAAATTCAAACCCCAAATACTACTGCGAGTTCAGAAATAACTATTGATAGTTGTTAGAAGCACCACATTACAAATTAAAACAATTACCTAAAGAATACATTGCCAAGTGTGAGAGGTCTCTTCAGTATAGCTTAGTCACCCTCGCTCAACTAGCTAGAGGAGCTTGAAGCAAAAAGAAAAAAAGAAAAAACTAATAAACTATTGATTAGGACCAATATTGTGAGTTTGGAAAAAGAAGCCTCTTACGCATCTATTGATTTGAAATAGATAAATGAAAAATTCAATAAAGTACCTCCACTCGGCCTCCACAGGAGTGTGAGGACCCCAACATGTTGAATGCGTGAAAATAATAACATTGCGCGATGCTAAGCCCTAGATACTACTGAATAATGTAGGTGTGTTCAAACCTGAAACAAACAAGCCTAAGAAATGTT
>APFE031126522.1:6746-32239 GCA_000404065.3 Pinus taeda
AATTAACACACTTTGAATTATCAGTTTGGGAAAAAAATTTCGACTTGGGACAAAACTGAATTTTCTAAGTAAGGTGATGTATGAGCATTGAAATTGCCGAGGAAAGAATCTACCGAGTAATTGCCTATGATGTTACTATTGTATGCTATTGCTTCATTTTCCCCTTCTAATTCTGTTACTATGTATTTCTGGTGTAACTCTTGTTCAACCTTTATTTCATTTGGTTTACCATTGTATGGTAACCACATGTGCGACCAGTCGGTTGAAAAGTACCCATGGAGTTTTTCGGACCAATCCCTACTAAGAATTAAGACGTAGAATTCTGGGATATCAGCTACTAGAATGTCGATAACCTGACATACCTTGGGATTAGACGACAATCTTATGGTGACTTGATTAAGTTCACCAATTACTTCGACTTGAGATCGATCAAGCTGAACTATGCGTACTGCGGATTTTTGTGGTTGAATGTTTAACTTGGCACATATCGATCTGGGTAAAATATTTGTTGAAGCTCCGAAATCTACCAAACAATTGTGCACGTTTTTATTGAAGATTTCATAAGTGAGGAGAAAAGGGGGAGTGTGAGACCTTGATCTTCCTCCAATCAAGGCGATGTCATTTGGATCGATCTTATTGGCCGTGTTGATTGGGGGTCTCCCCATATTGTGGGTAGCTACAGCTGTAGGCAAAGATGTAGTAGGTATGGCGTGTAATTCTTTCATCATTATCTTCTGTTGATGTTTCAATTTGCTCAATTCATAAAGAGTGATATTAGCCCTAGTCTTTTTCATGTCATCAATAATATTGTAGTCCATTTCATCCGACACTATTAGTGTTCTTGAAGGAGGTGTTTGATCTGGTTGGATTGGGCTAGATTGAGTCGCCTTAGTGGTTGTTTTCTTTGTTGCAACTTTTTCTTTTACTGTAGGGCTCGCGCCCTTCTGCTTAGGGGTAGTTTGGGGAGGATCAAGTTGGTTTTTGCTTCGTGTGCTAACTGGAAATGTTTCTTGATCTTCTTCTTGTGGGAGGATGAAATCCCACATTCCTTGTAGTTCCACAAATTCTTCATCATCGCTCTGCCCTTCAATGGTTCTTTCTTCTTCTTCCTCTTCTTCGGATTCGACATTTGAGATAGCGTTGGGTGGTTTCGCATCCATTGAAGGGCCTCTTTTAAAAGTTTTGTAGGGTTTTCTTGAAGAAGTTTCTGCCACTTGTTTTTTTATGTCAATCATCTCATTGGACATGGTCTTTAATACCTTCTGCAACCCTTCTAAATCAAAAGGATCTTTCATTTGTTTCTTCTTGGGGTCTTCCTTGAAGGTGATCTTTTTAGATTTGCGTTCTTCTATCGCAGATATTTTCTCCAAGGCTATAACGCGTTTCTCTACTGCTATCGCCTCTGTCAGGTTTTCAACTAAAGTTGTTTTATTTGCCCTATCCACGAAGACTGCTAAGTTTGATGGTAATGCTGTGATATACCATTCACATCGTACTTCTTCACTAGGTTGGGAAGCAGTGGGGATTTTTTTGAGGATATTATTGAATCGTAAATTGAAATCTTTGATGGGTTCTCTAGCTTCGGCTTTAAGATTGGATAAGTCACTGATTAACGTTGTCGTTGATCTGTCATCACCAAATTTGGTGAGGAATTGATTTTGAAAGATGTCCCAGCTCGTTATAGACCCGGAAGATAATGAAAAGTACCATGACCCGGCTGTTCCTTGCATTGTATAGGGAAAAAGCCGGACAACAACATCTTTGTTGGTAACTCCGTTGAGATTGACAAAGAGCATGAAATTGTTAATGTGCTCTTCAGCTAGCATGCCTGCTTCAGGGTTGAATTTGGGTAGCCATTTCTCAGGATGGGTTGGTATTTGGCTTAGGGGTGGAGGCATTAAAACCGCTCCAGGGTTATTCCATGGAGATTGGGCCATTTTTGAGCCGCTGGTAATTGCAAGTGTAGGGGATGACCCTTGAGGGTGGGAAGATGAAGATATTATGATCTTGGACGATTGGGGAAGAGGGGTTGTGGAAGGTGGATGAGTGGTTTGGAATGAAGATGTGGGCAGTTGACTTCGCGGTGAGGGGGTTGAGATGGATGATGTAGATGAAAGGGTCTCACTGTCAGAGTGCAGTGATGTTTTCCTTGCTCTTTTCCTGGTGGGAAGAGGAAATTCAATTGGCTGGATGTCAAATTTTTCGCTCTTTAACCTGGTCAGGGGATGAGCAGGATTGTACTGCGAAGTCACGCTGCTTTGAGATTTATCAGACCCCAGTGTAAAAATAGAAAATCCCTGGAGTTTGTGAATAAGAGTTTGAACTTCAGGTGGTTCAATGGTAGATTGGTCTGAAATATTGGGGTATGTAGCAGCGGTTAATATTCAAACGACTTCTGATTCTGAATTTAAATGTGCTGAGGGAGTCGGGGGAGTTGATGAGGGTGATTTACTCTCAGAATGGTATTTAGATTTTGATTTAGGTGTCATTCATAGTTCAAGCCCTCCTTCTAGCGCCAAATATGTTGAAGCCCCGAAAATCGGGTCGACAACAAGGGGGATACCCAACCGGTCCGGACCTTGGTTGGCAGCTCCTTATCCGTTTGGTATAGCGGGTCCGACTGGGGATAATGGGACCAGTTTCTCGATCTGGGGTATGTGTGTGTGTGTAGAGTTTGAATAATGTTGATCTAAGAGAACTTTAAATCTAATCTAATTAGGATTATTTAAACTAACTCTATGCTATTGTAATCTAGTGAGAAACAACACATCTAATCTACACTAACCCGGGGTGTATATCTTCCATTATGCGATCTAAAGAGATTTCAAACAATAACTGGTAATAAAGATCATTCAGCTATCATAAGAATAGAAATCATTAAAGATAAACCACTTTGCATAAGAAGTTAGGCAAGACAGTTGTGAACAACATATCGCATAATAAGTTATTCATATGTCAAACATAAACAATATGACTCCACCATACAAAAGTACCAAATGATAACCCATACATTCATACAATGACATATAAACAACTGAAACTATAAATCACTTAAAGAACATAAGCAGGAATAGTCAAGAGATAAAAGTACCATTTATGACTGATTCCACACGTAAGCTTTAAGCAACAATGATTTATCTCTCCTTGCTCTAACATCTACTAAGAGTACAGAAGTGCAACATCAGTAGCAGATATCAAATGCAAACATTAATAAACCTTGATCCATCCATTCATCAAAACCACCTCCGAGGGCGCAAAAGTGCATGTTCTGAGGACGAGTTTTGACAAATCTCCGGACCCTTCTCTAAATGCCTGAGAAGGGTTTAAATACTGCTAGCTAATTAACTTGATTACATAAATTTAGGATCTGGTTTTCAAATGACCGTCCTTCTAATAAAGCAAACTATTTCTAAAAATTAAATCTGACTCTGAACTATTTCTGTATTTGCTCCTTAGTGCTGTAAGCATGCAACATTCGACTGGGAAGAGTCGGCTGGTTGCCTTCCCCTTTCGTGTGTGCTATAAATAGAAGTAACAAGAGCTGGCACCACTGACTGGATGTATACTTGGTAATAACTCAAATTTCCCTCAAACTGGTTCTGCTTTTGCTATTTCGGTTTCTGTCTTTGCGAATGACTTGATGAGTCAAAAGACTTTACTTTCTGAGCAATTATCTGGATTGAAAATTGCCTCCGTTCTTCATTCCGGGCTTTTTTGGCGTGTAAGTTTCAGGTCTTTTTGTAATCATGCTGCTTTTGTGCGCCTTTGATTCTGAGCTTTAGATGACCTATCGGCATCAACATCTGTTGAGTGATACCCTAGAATCAGTAGTCCTATTGTATGTGGCACCCGTTTCTGAAGAGATCTCTTCTGTGTTCTCCGAGCATTGGCGCTTTCCCCTTTTCCTTAGATGTTTCCTGCAATATTGCTTTATGTCATTTCCTGTTTTATGGTTTGCGCAAAGGAAAAGAGTAATGGTAATAAATATTGACATGAAAGCTTCAGATCTTATGTGTGCATAATTATGACATTCACAGCGAACTGACTCTTCGAAAAACAAAAAGCAGCCATTCGTACAATCATTAATTTCCTTTTTTTAAGGCGCGCTCTTAATTTTGATTAATGGGCAGCTTTCCTTGAATACTGCGCCGAGAAAAATTCGCGCAGATCGCAGATTTGTGTTATAGTATTGTGGCATCGCAATATCAGACCATCGCAGATCGTAGATCTCACATCGCAGATCGCAGATATTAGTCATTGTGTGCTACTTTACGTGATGTTTGCGATATGCGACGTCGCACATCGGCCGTCGGGGATTTTTCTTGAATTTTTCTTTAAGAGCACTTATGGTGAATGCGATGCGATGAATTTCACATCGTTTCTTCGTGGTTTGTTATGCTCATAAAAGAAATGTTTCCTTTCTTTGTTGCGATAAAATTCTAAGGAAAAAACAAAAATGTTCCTAGAGATGTTTGTTTGAAATTTTATTAAGGGTCCCCTATTTGCTTGGTGTTATTGCTAATATCAAACAAAGAGGGGGGTTGTTGGTGGCCACAACAGAAGGTCGACCCTTAGCCTTCACAAGCCAACAACTAAGTGGGAAGAATCTGGGACAATCTACCTATGAGAAGGAGATGATGGCCATCTTACATACAGTAGATACTTAGTGACCATACTCATTGGGGCGACGTTTCCAAATCCGCACAGACCATCAAAGCCTTAAATATTTTTTGGATCAATGCCTATCCTCACCACAACAAAATAAATGGCTCGCCAAAATGTTGGGATATGATTATGAGATAATTTACAAGAAAGGGCGCAAAAATATTGTAGCAGATGCGTTATCTCGCCAATTTGAGGAGGAAAGTACCTTTCTCGCAATTTCCCTTCCCATTCCAGAATGGATTGAAGAGGCCCGCAAGGAATGCTTTTCACATCCCTAGCTCTCCCAACTCATTAATCAATTGCAGGCGGATCCCAATTCCACAGCGGGCTACTCGTGGCAGGATGAGATTCTTCACTACAAGGACAGAGTCGTAATATCACCAACATCCACTCTCAAAAGCCGCATTTTGGTGGAGTTGCACTCATCTCCCACTGCAGGACATTCAGGCTTTTAGAAGACGTATCCTCGCACTCGCAGATATTTTTTTTGGACAGGCATGAAAAAAGACATTCTTACTTTTGTAGCTGAATGCGACATCTGTCAGTGCCACAAAGGAGAAATATTCAAATCCCCAGGCACATTACAGCCATTGCCCATCCCGACCTCAATCTGGATGGAGGTTTCTATGGATTTCATTACGGGTCTTCCAAAGTCAGGAAACAAGTCAATCATCATGGTGGTTGTGGACAGACTTTCTAAGTATGCTCATTTTTGCGCCCTACCCCACCCATTTACACCGACTTTGGTCACTCAATCTTTCATGGATCAGATCTTCAAATTGCATGGCATGCCCACTTTCATTGTGTCTGATTGTGACCCGGTCTTCACCAGTAACTTTTGGCAGGAACTCTTCCGTCTACAAGGTACCCAACTACAAGTCAGTACTTCCTATCATCCACAAACTGATGGTCAAACCAAAGCAGTCAACAAATATCTGGAAACATACCTTAGGTGTTTCACTTTACAAAAGCAAAATCTCTGGGTACAGTGGTTACCTCTAGCTAAATGGTGGTATAACACCAACTATCATGCCACCACCAAAATGACTCCATATGAAGCAGTTTATGGTCAACTCCCTCCTTCCCCTACTTCTTATATCAAGGGATGCTCGAAGGTACAAGCAGTGGATCAACTCCTACAGAACCGCACAACCATGCTAGCTCACCTTAAAGAGAATCTTCATCAAGCTCAAAATCGCATGAAGCAACAGGTAGATCAACATCGCTTAGAAAGCCAATTTCAAGAAGGGGATCAGGTATTTTTGAGGCTGCAACCATATAAGAAAACATCACTCAAAGACAAGGGTTGTCAAAAACTATCTCCAAAATTCTACGGACCGTATCAAGTACTTCAACGCATTGGAGAAGTTGCCTACAAGCTAGCTTTGCCACCCACTACAAAAATCCATCCAGTTTTCCATGTCTCATACCTCAAGAAAGTGATTGGGAACAACTGTAGAATTCAAACCAATCTACCTGAACTGGATGAAGAAGGATCAATCTGGCTCCAACCTGAACAGGTTCTTGATACACGAGAAAGGCACCTGCGTGGCCGCATGATCAAGGAAGTCCTCGTCAAGTGGAAAGACACCTCTTCGGAAGATGCAACCTGGGAACCAGCGACTATTCTTCAACAGTTTCTGCAGCTTCAGCCTTGAGGACAAGGTTATTCTTATGGGGGAGGGCATGTTAGGGTCTCACACTAACCCCCTTATTTATGTAATAGGATTGAGTCATAGTTATAGTTAAGTAAAGAGTCAAGAAAACCCATATTAATAATTGTAAGTGGTTAACCCACATTTAATAAAGGGACCATAGTTAGTTGCAAATAGGCCATGGTATTAGATAGATGGTATTAATAAGAACCATGGTATTGCCCCATGGTATTGCATGTATGAATCCTATATAAAGGATAGAGACTCCCCTCGAGGAGCATCGTGTCTTATTTTGTAATCGAGCTCTACTCTATTGGAGGTTTCCCCCTCGAAGAGGCAAGTGAACATTGTTTTCTGAATAATAAAATACTTACTGTTATTTCTCATTGTTCTATGTTTTGTGTATATTTCTTCGCATGTTGGGTATTCTGGTATCGTCTTGCAGGTTAAGAGCATAACAATAACTCCATGAATACTTATAGGAATCAGATGATCTTTAAATCAAGCCTACACCTCTCAATTAGAGGGATCCAAGAAAAATATCAGCTGCCATAAATGATATGACTCACATGGAGTTTGTCCCTAGTTGCCAATTTTAACACTCCCTCTCAACTAGGGAGAACTCAATCCGTTGATCCATCTGTTTGACTATACTATCTCTGCCATCAGTGCCCTGCACTGCTCTGCTCTACTGAATCATGAAGAATAATAATTGATCAAGAATGTCTCATACCATTCTCTACTGACCTGAAGTCATTTTTGTTGATCCCAAATCAATATCACAAGAGAGTGTCTCAAACCACTCATACTGATCCTAGATCAGTTTCATTGATCCTAGATCAATGGAGGTCATCCTAGCATAGGGAATATGGTAGATACAACAATGCATCCATCCATAGTGCTACTATGTTCCCTAACACCATTTCCCTACTCATTGGCCAAATGAGAGGTACTTCCCATGAGTCCCAGGTTGCATGGGTAGGATGCCTCGACAAGAGAACCATTCATCTTTTCCCTAAGTCGCTTCAGGATATCACAGGGGAAGGCTGAACCATTCACCCTATAAGAAATGCACCATTAGGGGAGGGTGAGTCACCCTATGTTCACGTGTTACTCTAGTAGTACCCCAAGCCCCCCCTAGAGCTCCTAAAGCTCAATGCATGCAACATGAAGGAACCTCATAAGAGGGTCCCTCAACGACTCCAAGTAGTTCGAGAAAGTCACAAATTTTACCTTTCCCCGAAGCTTTGACAAAAATTTTGCGACCTGTCCATCAGTCTCAATGTGATAGAGCCTCCTCGCTCATCAACGTACCATATCCCAGATAAAGTAGTATCTGATGTCTATCTGTTGGAGCAATCATAGAATACGGGATTCCTCAACAATCAAATCCTCCCTAGTTGTCACAGAAGATCACAGTGGTATCCATCATGTGTACATCTCACTGAATAGCTCCCGCAACCAAGAAGCTTCACACGAGATCATACTCATAGCTATGTATTCGGTCTCAGCGGTGCTTATAGAACCCAAATTCTACTTCCTCCTCATCTAGGATATCAAAGCAGAATCCAAAGAAAACCAGCACTCAGAAGTGCTCTTGCGATTCTCCACACTTCCTGCCTAGTCAACATTCGAATAATTATGTAGCTTTACATTTCCGGCAATGTATCTTAGTCCATTAGAGATAGTGCCCCGAAGATACCTCAGAAGATTCTTGGCACCAATCTAGTGTGTGTGGTGAGGCTCAACCATATGTTGAATCAACATGCTAACTGCAAAACATATATCCAGACAGAAGTTCACCAAGAACATCAATGCAAATGAGTTTATCAAACTCAGAGACATTTCCCAAATCTGGTCTGGCATCACTACCACTTGACTTCTTAAAGTTAAGCTCCATTGAGGTAGTCACGGGCTTGCAGTTCACCATTCCAAATCCAGAATCCAACTCCCTCTTACTTCTGCAAATGAGAGGGTCTGCACCTGTCAGAGGTCGTCCTTAGAAGGTGTCGGTATGAGAGGTATATCATCGACAACCTTCAAGAAATGGTTTGGATCAGCTTCACTCCTAGTGAATCTCAGCTTCATCAGACATCTATCAATCCTCTCATACTATGCCCAGGGTGTTTTTCTTCAAGCCATAGAGGGATTTCTTCCACCTGCATACATGAGATTCCTGATCATGAATCTCAAATCCCTCGGATTGTTCCAAACCTATGGACCTGCTACATGAGGGGAATGGTCCCCTTGTAATATTTTCTTTCGATACATCTCGGACATGTACCTTCATGCTCTTCTTGAATTCAGGCATTCGAGTCACCATCTGACTCACATCGGGTAGGGCCCCATAGTAAGTATAACTCTGGTGTTATAGATGAGATGTGTCAATTTACATGATCCCCAATGGACCATCCTGCACCTTGATACAAATTGCCAACCCTGAACCCATGAGTAAAAGCATCTTTGGAAATTCTATTTTCAAACACATACCTTTCCATCGATGAATGCCACCATGAAACCTTTGACTTCCATTTCTGGAATGGACACCAAGTTCTTCTTACAATCAGGTACATAAATGGATTCTCGTAAATAAATTGAGTTACCCACATTCACTTGAGGGGTAGCATTCCCTCCACCCTTTCCAGGATAGGTGGCATTGACTCCAAGTATAATCTCACGATTGTTTCCATCTCTACCAAATTAGAGAGAGCACCCTTCTATCCGATGAAGTGCCTTGAAGCGCTACAATCGATAAGCCAGATTCCCATAGAATTTGAAGGAGATGGCCAATACAAGATAATGCTTCTTTATCTTATCAAAAACAACATTTCATTCTTCATACCTGGGGTTCCTTGCTTTATTTGAATAGTCGTTTGTTTCCTTGATGACCTGCATTACTTGTCATTCCTTCGATCATTGAAGATGTCCCTAGAATGATTGTTATCTTCATCAAGAGATGTGTCCTTGCCATTCGAACACTCCTTCGCATAATGGCTGAACTTATTACAACCAAGACATCTCACTTTCCTTCCACCCTTAGATCCGGAATTCTCATTGAAGTGATCTTTAGGTAGGCCATCTGAAACTTCCACTGTGTCATTCTGATAATATACTCTGCTTCGACTTCACCGGTGGTGAATTTGAAGAGGGATGAGGAATCCATTGATCCTTTTGTCCTTTCCCAACTATCTTCAATGATTTCTCTTTCACTCTTGCTTGCGCTTTCTCTTCACCTCAGCTTTGATACCATGTTAAGTTTAGGTATGTTCTATGCTTAGAGCAATTTATTTCAATTTTCATAGTTATCTCAATATCTTTTCCAGATTATGAATCACATCAGCATTAAAGTAAACTGCAGATAGAACATAAACATAAATCGCAGAAGACAAGCCAATACAAGAGGACACAAGATGTGACGCTAGCCAGGGACAAACCCGAATGTGAGGAAACCCTTGACCAATTCTTCTTATATGTTCTTCAATAGTTCAACACACACACACACACACAGATAGTACATTTACAACAAAATTCAACTCTTTGACTTGTCTAGATAAGAACATAGATCATCTCTAAGAAGATGAGATCAGTTGAAGACATGTTGCTTCAACTGATTCTCCGAGGTGACTCCTTAACCTATCATTGTGTTGCATCTCGTCATCATGCTACACCTCACCGTGCTACACCATGTTGTACGCATCATCACAATGTTGGACCTCATAACTATTGCACCTAATGTTGTACTGTGGTCCCATGTGCCATGGTTGAATCATGTTGTCATACTTCATATCTCATGTGCTTGCAGCACCATGCCCATGCTGTCCACACTTGCCATGTTGCACCATGCTTGTTGTTGTCCCACTTTGTTGCCATGTCATATCACAGCTATTATCCCACTTTGTTACCATGTCATATCACAACTGTTGTACAATGTTTGATGTCCTATGCCATAGGGTTGCCCCATCATAGTTGTTGTCCCAACGTAGTTGCTATACCTTTTTGTTGTCCTATGTGACTTTGCAATACTATGTAGCCTGCTTGTCTGTGCATTTTGGCAGCACCATGTACCCTCGCTGCCATTTGTTGTTTCACCACGCTGCACTACTACACTGCATCAATGGATAGGGCATCACCCTACAACCCTTATCTTCCATAAAAATTAGCATAGCAGCCTTCTAAAGACTGTGCTTAAGCAAGGGAATAAACCTCCATATCTACGCTATTTCTTTAGGCCTTGTTTAACTACGGTTAAGGCCACGTTGTCCCTTCAGCTCCTTCACATTTTCTAGGGTAGCCTTCATGTTGTCCTTTTGGTCCTTCAAATTGTGCCTAAGGTCACGCTATCCCTTCAACCCCTTTACGTCATCTAGGGTTGCCTTCTATCTGCATCTAGGGCTACCTCTTTTCCTCCAACATCTAGGGCTTCCACTCCTAGATTTCTCTTCCACTAAAACCCAAGACAAGTGGAGAGAGAAATCAAGATAGAAGTGTGTGTGAGAAATGACTCTCAAGTCATCTCCTTTTATACTAAAACGTTGAACACATGTGGGGTTTATTTGGTTGTTGGCTGACCTTGATGAATTGTCTTATAACACAAATAAATTCATAACTCCATGAATACTTATTGGAATCATATGATCTTTAAATCAATCCTACACCTCTTAATGAGAGGGGTCCAAGAAAAATATTAACTGCCATAAATAAGATGACCCACATGGAGTTTGGCCCTAGTTGTAAATTTTAACAAAGTGCCATAATATCAAGCTAAATGGGATAATATGTATTGAATAGTCCAATTCTTTCCATTCCAATGGGTGGTGTTGATGTTATACTAGGAGTCCAATGGCTACAATATTTGGGTATGATAGCTTTTAATTTTCAATAATTTTTCTTATTATTTTTTGGGAAGAAAAGGGAGTTGAATTAAGGGGTATCGCAGGGAAATCGGGAAATATAATCAACTATAACGGCATGAAAAAGCTTCAAAATAAAGAACAATGGGGTGTAATTGCACAATTGTGTTCACTAGAGGTTCCTACATCGAAATCGTCTATTTCTTCGTATCTCCAAAAAGTCTTGGACAATCATTCCAAGGTATTTGAGACTCCCAAAGGCCTCCCACCTATTCGTGATCATGATCATGCTATTCATTTGGTTCCAAGAAGTGTTCCTCCAAACATCAGGCCTTACAAATATCCTTATGCCAAAAAGAGTGAAATTGAACATATGGTTGCAAAAATGCTAGAGGCTAGTATAATTCAACCTAGTCAAAGTTCTTTCTTTGCTCCAGTAGTATTGGTGCACAAGAAAGATGGATCATGGTGCATGTGTCCGGATTATAGGGAGCTCAACAAGCTCACTATTAAAGATAAATTTCTCATTCATGTCATTAATAAATTATTGGATGAATTACACGAAGAAATTTACTTCACCAAGTTGGATCTTCATTCATGATATCATCAAATCAGAATGAAGACTGAAGACATTCTAAAAACAACATTGAGAACTCATGAGGGTCATTATGAATTTTGGTCATGCCTTTTTGCCTTACCAATGCATATTCTACATTTCAAGGTTTAATGAATTCCATTTGCAAACCCTTCCTTAGAAAATTTTTGTTAGTATTTTTTGATGATATACTAATCTACAACAAGTCTTGGAAGGATCATGTTCAACAAGTTGACAGGGTGCTCAAACTATTGCAGGAGAAACAATTATATGCAAAAACCTCCAAATGTTTCTTTGCAGTACAGAAGGCGGAATATCTGGGTTATATTGTATCTCATGAAGGTGTTAAGGTAGACCCTATAAAAATTAAAGCCATTAAGGAATGGAAAATCCCCACATCTATAAAGCATCTGCGAGGATTTCTCGGGTTGACAGGGTATTATCGCAAGTTTGTTAAGAATTATGGGAGAATAAAAAAACCTCTAACAACATTACTGAAGAAAGATGAATTTTCTTGGACTCCAAAAGCAATGAAGGTCATTAAACATCTTAAAGAGGCAATGTGCCAAGCATTGGTCTTAGCTACGCCAGACTTCACGAAAACCTTTATTATGGAATTTGATGCCTCAAGAAACGGAATTGGTGTTGTTTTAATGCAAGAAGGCATTAGGGGAATTTTGAGGTCTAAAATGGGCCTCCTAAGGAAATTATAAAATAATAGTGGAAATAATAAAATAATATTTGATTACATCATCAAATTTCATAGGGAAAAAAGAAAAAACTATTTTTCAACTCGTATTTTCAACTTATCTCCCTATGGGTTTACTCAAATTTTGAGCGGAAACACTCGTTGGATGAAAAATTTTATTCCTCATCCAAAGAGTACCCATGTTGCATATTTTTTATGGACCCTACTACACGAAAAATGAGAAATACATGAAAAAAACGTGATTGCAATCACGTTTTTTCATGTATTTCTCATTTTTCGTGTAGCAAGGTCCATCGAAAGTATGCAACATGGGTACTCCTTGGATGAAGAATTAAATTTTGCATCCAACAAGTACTTCGCTCGAAATTTGAGTAAAATATTAGGGAGATAAGTTGAAAATACGAGTTGAAAAAATAATTTTATTATTTTATTATTTTTTAATATTTTTACTTTTTTACTCCAAAAATGGTGAACATCCCAATGGTTACATCATCATCTTTAATCCTATTGTTCTTATAAAGTTTATTTTGGTTGTACATTTTTTCTTAAGAGGCCATTTTTAAACTCAGGATTCCCTAATGGAAGACCATTTATTTTAAAAGTCATCCAATCAAAGGAAAGCATTTACACAAAGCTATTTATGAGAAGGAAATGTTGGCAATACTACATGCACTTAAGAAATGGCGAACTTACCTAATGGGAAGACACTTCAAGGTAAAAACGGATCATGATAGTCTTAAATACTTTTTAGAACAAAGATTATCTTAAGAAGAGCAGCAAAAATGGATCACAAAGATGTTGGGTTATGACTTTGAAATCATCTACAAAAAGGGGAAGCAAAATCTTGTTGCATATGCACTCTCAAGAAAGGATGAGGATGCGAAAGAATTACTTTGTGCCATTTCTATCATCTAACCAGATTTGATAAACAAAGCAAGAGATGAATGGAAGAATGATGAAAAAGTGTGGGCACTCATTCAAAAGTTGCAGCAAGATACCAATACATCTGATACGTTTAGCTGGAAAAATTATTCGTTATGGTACAAAGATCTCTTATACCTCTATAAGAATTCCCAAATAAAACAAAAGATTCTTCTAGAATTGCACACCTCTCCCTTACGAGAGAACTCAGGATTTTTAAAAACTTACCACAGGGTAAAGAAGGAATTTTTTGGGATGGCCTTAAATCTGATATTCAAAAGTTTGTGGCGGAATGTTTGGTTTGCCAACAAAATAAAGTTCAGAAAATTAAGACTTTGAGTCTGTTACAACCTTTATCCATTTAAAATAAACATTGGGAGGAGGTTTCAATTGATTTTATCACAAGTTTACCCAAGACCGAAGGAAAGAGTGTCATCATGGTGGTAGTTGATAGACTTACCAAGTATGCACACTTTTGTGCATTATCTCATCCATTTAAAGCCAGTACATTTGCTACTACATTTATGGAAACAATTCAAAAGCTACATGGAAACCCAAAGATTATTGTAAGCAACGGAGATCCCATTTTCACCGGAAAATTTTGGACGGAATTAATTTCTTGTCTGGGTACTCAGTTAGCTCATAGTTCATCTTATCATCCTCAATTTGATAGAAAAACTGAGATAGTGAACAAATGTTTGGAATGATATCTTCGTTGCTTTATATCTGATAAACATACACAATTGTTCAAGTGGTTGCCTATAGCTGAATGGTGGTATAACACTTCCTTCCATACTGCAACAAAAATGACCCCATTTATGGAACTTTATGGATATCATCCACCATCCATCACATCACCTTTAAGAGAAAATTCTAAGGTTCAAGCAATGGAAGATCACATCAAGAATCAACAACAAGTTCTCCAACTCTTAAAGGATAACCTCACTTTGGTGCAGAATAGAATGAAACAATAGGCAGATTAACATCGCAGCGAAAGAAGTTTTGACGTAGGTGACTAGGTATTTCTACAACTACAACTATACAAACAAATGTCTCTCAAGCAAGCTAAGAAGGATAATAAATTATCACCAAAGTATTATGGTCCATACAAGGTGTTGCAAAAGATTGGTACTATGGCATACAAATTGGAGCTACATGCATCTTCCCGAGTGCACCCAGTTTTCCACGTTTCATGCTTAAAGAAGGTTATAGGTGACAAGCTCCCATTTCAAACAATATTTCCAGAACTTGATGAGGAAGGAAAAATCATATTGGAACCTGAAGCAGTCATAGAAATACGAACTCAACAGCTACGAAATTGATCAATTGCAAAGTATCTCATCAAATGGAAGAACTTACCCGCTAAAGATTCCATATGGGAGGATGAGAATTTTATACATAAGCATCAAGAACTACTCAAGTGTTGAGGACAACACCTTTTTGAAGGAGAGGGGCATGTTAGGTCCCTATAATACTAGTGTATTCCCCCATTATTATTGTCATTGTAGCCCCTTATTGCTATTATTGTGCCCATGTTGTCTCCATATTGTTATTATTGTGCCCCATAGAATTCCACTATTGCTATTGTTGTGCCCTTACATTATTATTGTTATGTCAGCTCTAATTATATTGTGACCCCTTAGACTCCTACATACAGAAATGAGATTTTGTCATTTGTATCATCCAATAATTATTCATTTGTGTAATGAAAAGGAAGTTTCCCCCTCGAAGAGACTAATTTTGAAGTCGTTGATCTATCTTTTATTCTATTTTATGAGTTGGTTGCATAACATTGGGTTTTTCCAAGGACATTGTCCAAAAATAATAATATCATATTTTATGTGTGTGTGTTAGAATTTTCTCAGTTTCCAACACTATTTTCTTCTGCAGTTTATTTGTGAAGTTTGAAATGAGATTAATTAGGCATTTTCCATAGCAAATAAATTGTTAAATTATTAACAATTAGAAGAATTAATTCTAGTTGATGCAATAGGATTTAAGTACTAAAATTTTCACAATTTGGAGGTTTTTGCATATAATTGTTTCTCCTCCAATATTTTGAGCAACCTATCAACATGTTGAACATGATCCTTCCAAAACTTGTTGTAGCTTAGTATATCATCAAAAAGAAATAACACAAATTTTCTAACGAAGGGTTTGCAAATTCAATTCATCAAACCTTGAAATGTGGAAGGTTCATTAGTAAGGCCAAAAATAATGACCAAAAATTCATAATGACCTTCATGAGTTCTAAATGTTGTTTTTAGAATGTATTCATTCGTCATTCTAATTTGATAATATCCTGAACGAAGATCCAACTTGGTGAAGTAAATTTCTCCATGTAATTCATCCAACAACTCATCAATGACAGGAATGGGAAATTTATCTTTAATAGTGAGCTTGTTGAGCTCCCTATAATCCATACACATATGCCATGATCCATCCTTCTTGTGCACCAATAATACTGGAGCAACGAAAAAATTTAACTAAGTTGAATTTTACCGACCTCTAGCATTTTTGTAACCATATATTCAATTTCACTCTTTTGGGCATAGGGATATCTGTAAGGACTGATGTTTGGAGGAACACTTCCTGGAATCAAATGAATAGCATGATCATGATCACGAATATGTGGGAGGCCTTTGGGAGTCTCAAATACCTTGGAACATTGTTCAATACTTTTTGTAGATTTGGAGAAATAGATGATTTCGATGTTTGAACCTCCAATGAGCATAATTGTGTAATTACACTCCATTGTTATTTCTTTAGAACCTTTGTCATTTCATTAGAGTTGATTATGTTCACTGGTTTCCCTACGATACCCATTAATTCAAATTCCTTTCCCTCCCAAAAAAAATTCAAGAAAATTTATTAAAAATTAAAAGCTATCATCCCCAAAGATTGTAACCATTGGACTCCTAGTACAGCATCAACACCACCCATTGGGATGGAAAGCATTAGACTATTCAATACATGTTCTCAAATGTTTAGCTTGATATTTTGGCACTTTCCAGAGCAATTTATAGTTCCTCCATTTGTAACCATCACTTGACACTCTGGTTCATTTCCTTGGCTATCTTACAATAAATAAAAATATGGGTACTACCCTAATCAATCAACACTATTACCTTTTTATTCTTGATATATCTTTCTGTCTTGAGAGTTTTAGGAGTGGTAATTCCTTCCAATGCATTATAATATATGGTCGGATTTATTTATTCCTTCTTTGGGGTTGGTTCCTGGTGTATATCCTCCTCTTTTGATGTTTTATGTTCCTTTTCTTTCTACTCTTCATAATCTATGTAAAATAATTTATTCTCGGCACACTTATCACCTTTAGTGTATTTTCTATCACAACTGTAACAAAGCCCTTTTGCTCTTTTTTCCTCCAATTGTTGTGGTGTCAACCTTGTAGGTCATGGAAGGCTAAGAGTAGCAACACTTCCATCTTTATAGTTGTGAGTGGTATACTTCCTTGTTTCCATAATTTTTATTTCAACTTTTCTTACCACCCTGAATACCTTCTCTAATGAATCAAGTTCCCAAAGGCGAACCTCATGTTGGATGTTATCCATTAGGGGAGTTTTGAGGTCTAAAATGGGCCTCCTCAGAAAAATGTACAACCAAAATAAACTTTATAAGAACCAATAGGATTCAAGATGATGGTGTCAACCATGGGGGATGATTCACCATTTTTGAAGTAAAAAAGTAAAAAGACTAAAAAATAATAAAATAATAAAACTACTTTTTCAACTCGTATTTTCAACTTATCTCCCTAAAGTTTTACTCAAATTTCACGTGGGAGTACTCGTTGGATGAAAAATTTAATTCTTCATTCAAAGAGTACCCATGTTGCATACTTTCGATGAACCCTACTACACGAAAAATGAGAAATACATGAAACAATGTTATTGCAATCACATTTTTTCATGTATTTCTCATTTTTCATGTAGTGGGGTCCATCAAAAGTATCTAACAGTGGCACTCCTTGGATGAGGAATCAAATTTTGCATCCAATGAGTGTTTCCGCTTGAAATTTTAGTAAATCCATAAGGAGATAAGTTGAAAATACAAGTTGAAGAAAAAACAATCTTTTCTTTTTTTCCCTCTAAAATTTGATGATGTAATTTAATCTTATTTTATTATTTCCACTATTATTTTATAATTTTCTTAGGAGACCCATTTTAGACCTCAAAATTCCCCTAATGCTTTAAAGTCCCTATGAAGACATCAATCCTATGCTCCTATCAAATATCAGTTACCTTGATATTCAATTTTTTAAAGTCCTCAATGTGTTCTGCCATTGAACTCTTTTGTTTGAGATTTATCAGTTGGCTAAAGAAGGTGTTGCTCTATGTATCCTCATAATGTGATATCATTTGCTCCGTAAAAATTGACCAAGTGACAAGTGGTTTACAAGAACAAAGCCATAGATACCATACAAAATGGTTGGGTTCTAAATATAAAGATACAATGCATACCTTTTGTGTGTGTTGCACATCATGGATATCAAAATATTGCTCCATCTGTAGTAGCCATATTACCAGATCCTTGCCATCAAACTTCATCATATTTATCTTTGGAATGATGTGGGTCTTAAAACCAACATTGGATTCTCTAAAATCATATTCATATTATTTTTTTCCTCATCATGATTTTCATGGATTACCTTGTCACCATTGGGAAGTCTTTCTTGCAACAACTTTCTCAACCCTTCCATCTTGACATTCATCATTGCTTCCATGCCTGCTTTTAAAACATCCTTCAAACCTTCCATGTACCTTTTTATTTTTACTTATAAACCATCCATATTAACATTCATCATTTCTTCCAACTCATTTTTAGTTACTCTTTGCGAGAGTGAAATTTGTTGCACTTGGTCTCATAATTTTGATATACCATGTTGCATTTCTTCATCTTCTTCATGTGTCATAGTAGAGATTTCTTATTTCTTATTAGGAGTATCCATTATGTTGTTTCAAGGCATATTGGAACCAAATAATGATATATATGCTTTATTATTCCCTTTGAGTTACTTCAAAATGATTTTTCAAACAAAACTTATGCGAATTTAAAAAAATACACACATTTTTCTTCTTACTTTTTGGAGAATGATATTTAAACTATTGTATCTCTGAAATTGCAGCCTCCCAAGGTATTAAATTTGGTTCTATGGTAGTACTATGAGTATTATTTCTAACGCCATATGTCAGACAAATATTGGATTCTTAAATATAAATTTATGTCAAATCTTCCACTATGAACTGATTATGGACTAGTTCAAAAGAGAAAACTTGTACAGGATTCCATGTGTCATTATTTCAAACTTCGGCCCTGAAATTGATACAAGAAAAAATATAGTCCATGCAATTTCAGTAATATTTAACAAAATTCAAATTTGATACTTTAGAAGAAAGTTATGGATATTTTTCATTAGTCACTTGTTTGAGACTGAATTTTGGAGCATGCAGAAACCCTAACTTCTTCAGACCATATCTCAGAAAATATAGTGAACCAAGATCTAAAATTTATACACAAATTTCACTAAGATTTTGACTCCACATGGTCAAAATTTTAGCTTCTAAAGATTCGTAGAAAAAACTTACAGCGAAAATTACAAAATGACATTTTGGAAGTAGCAAAACCCTAGAATCCAAAGCTCTGATACCAAATGTTATGCAACCAGATTACAAAACATAACATAATATATATCAACAAATTTAAAGTTAGCCTCTTTGAGGGGGAAACCTCTTTTACATCACATAAATGAACAATTCTTCGATGATACAAATGATAAGAACTCCTTGGTATATATAAGAGTCTAAAGGGTCAATTTAATCAAAGCCTACATAACAATAATAATGTAAGGGCACAACAATAACAATATGGGGGCTACATGGGCACAATGATAACAATAGGGGGGTACACTAACAATAACAATAAGGGGGCTACACTGGTATTATAGGGAACTAAAAATAAAGAAAGTTAATAAGACTACAAGAATATCACAAGTAATTATCAACATAAGAACATTTTTCTCCCTTTTTTATTTTCTAACATAGTATCAAAGCTAAGGTGAAGGAGGAAAGAATAAGGTAGATTGAAGGGCTATTGAAGGAAGGGTTAAGAAGGTAGGAACAAAAGAAGATCATTAAGGAAAGGATCATCTATATCAAGTGAAGGAGATATTATAAAGTCTATGGAAACCTCAATGAAGATAGAAAAGAAGCCAGAAGGAGCCTCCAATTATAGGGCATGGAAGAAGAGGATAAATCTTAGTCTTTTTAAGCATAAAGTTTTGGATTTTGTTGAAGGAAAAGTAAAGGAACCAACAAATGATGCAGGAAAAGAAAAATACAAGGAAAGTAACATCTGGCCATGAATTTGATTATATATGGAGTAAAGGACAATCTAATCGCATACATATCTAATATATAATTTGCAAAAGAGATGTATGAAGCTCTCTCCAAGTTGTTTACCATCAAGAACATTGGTCAGATGGCTAGTCTCAAGAATGAATTAGGAATAATAAAAATGACCAAAGATGATATTGTTTCATCATATTTTGTAAGGATCTCTAGAACAAGAAATGAACTCCAAGTTATTAATGAAGTTGTATTAGAGAAAGAACTCATAATTTCTGCACTACTGGGTCTACCAAAACCTTGGAGCTCTTTTGCATCAAGAATTAGTGGTTATAAAGATACACCAACCTCTGAAGAAATGTGGAATGAATGTAGTCAAGAAGAAGCCTGCATCTCATTAATAAGTGAGAAGGAGGAGGAAGAAGAAGGGATTATACAAGTTCAAAGGACCAAAGAACAAGTTTGATCTATCAAATATTGAATGCTACAATTTTCATAAGATGGGACACTACAAAAGTCAATGTCCTGAAAATTCAAGAAATAAGAAGAGAGAAAGAGAACATGGAAATATTGTCGATGAAGCTCCATCCAAGAAAAACAAGATTGAACAATCCTAAGTCAAATAATTATACTATTAAGTCTTGTATTACATATCCTTCTAAGTCTACTATTTTAAGTTTTGTAATGTTTTCTTCTATGTTTTGATTTCTAGAGTTTGTAGATCTAATATATAATTTTAGAACTTTTTGGATTGTTCAAGTTGTAGATATCCCTCAAAAGGACTAGATTAAGAGGAAGCCTTCATTATTTTACCAAAAGATAAGTATATTATTCTTTGTTTCATCTTTCATGTTTGGTTTCCTCTTCACATCGAGATTTGTTTATACTATATACTCATAACCTTTTTCTTTATATCTTTCTTGTAGGAAAGCTTGCAGAATACACAAAGGTTATGGAGGAAACTTCAAAGGAAATACTTGAGTCATGAAAGAAGCTCTATTGCAAAGGAAGCCTTTCAGAATGATACTATGTCAGGTCTGTTAAATAACAACTCAATGTATGTCTTAGAATACAAGATTTGTTTCAAGATTTTCTTCATATAAAAAGGTATTATCATTGTCATCTGAAATTTTCTTTATATAACTAACATATTTATGTCTAGGATTTTGAACCATAAATATTCTTGTTAAGGTAATTAATCATTAGATTGAATCTTCCCTTGTTATACTATCTCTTGTCATTTAGGGTTCACTGTAAAACCCTATCCTCTTGATGCAAGGGTATTTCAATGTTGATTATGAATTTCTAGTCTACTTAGGGATTTTTGATAACGTATAGAACATATAATGAAATCGTGTTTTTTTGAAGTTTAGGGTTTTGGAAATGTCATGGTAAAACCATAGTCCTTTAGAGTTTACTATTAATGTCTAGGTTATATAATGAAACCCAAGGATTTTAGGGTTTTTTTAATTAGAGTTTAAGAAAAAAAACCCTTATAATAGTTATAGTAAGATCTTAGGAATGAAATCCTAGGTATATATTCTTTTGTATGATTGAAACCAAAGCCTGGTCAAAATTGTTATCTAATTTTGGAATTTGATGTTTGCATATAGGGTTTACAACATAGAAATAAATTGATGTAAGGAATGAACCCTAGAGATAAAATGTTGGTATGCTAACCTAATTCTTGATATTCATGTTTTAGAAATCTAGGGTTTGTAACAAAACCCTTGTAGAGGTTGATATTCTAGGGCATGATAATGAAACCCTAGAAGTATATTGTTTTTTATTATTGATATGATTTAGTTTTGATGATGAAATCTAGGGTTTGCAACAAAACCTAATAGAGTGTGATGTGTAATTCTAAAACCACATTGTTGAAACTTTGATTGAGTTGTTGATATCTAAAGCTTTATGTCTCAAAGATGGAGCCTAGGGTTTATTGTGAAACCCTAGCAAGATGTTGAAATCTAGTATATAAAAAATGTGACCATTGCTAATGATGAACCTAAGTAGGTTTAGGTATTTGATGTTTTCATGCTTCCATTGTAATGACATGATTTTGATATAGTTAACTTCAAGATTCTATTTGTATTTGGTTGTACTTACTATTAAAGTTGTGCAGGTACATAATCTTCAAGATATTGAAGGTGTTCATAATTGAAGATGATAATAATGATGAGCATGATGAAGGAAGCTACAAGAATGATGATGATTAATATGACCTGGATGCCATGAAAAAGAATGAAGCCTGGAAAGGTTAAAGCCTCTCCAATGTTATAAAGGAAGGTGTTGAGTTGAGAGGGAGCTTGGTTAGAAGAAAGGGTATAACTCCCCAGTTAAGAGGGAGGGAATATTATGATATCCATAATGAATAACTTGAAGAAAAAATGAATGAAAGTAATACAAATAGATTTGCAAACTTGAGAAGTAATGAGGTTGTATTTGGTGCTATTGAAGAAGTGAAAGAAGAAGAAAGCTTCCAACAAGTTGTATTTGGATACATTGATGATGATATAAGTAACATCAGAATGACCCTGAAGGTATGTGCTTACTTGTATATATATTTGAAGGTTTATAATTTATTTGGGTTGTGATAGTATAGGATCTCTCCATAAAAGGTTGAACATTTGAAGCATGCTTGGATTGGTGGATATATATGGTTTACTTGATAAGGAGAGATAAATCATCTTGGGGTGACAATATGCTTGGGAGGAAATCTGGCCAACCTATGTGTTGATGTCTAGATCCCTAAGTAGGGAGGGTGGTGTTGGTCTTAGAGCTCTGACCTTGGAAACACATCTAGATCCCTGGGTTGGTGTTAGAGCTTAAAAACCCGATGGTACTTAGAGTGGCTAAAGCTTGAGTACACCTTAGTCCCACTTGATTACAGTACCCTAGTCAAGTATCTAATTTGTAGCATTGTGTGTGCTATGACTCTTCAGAGTTCATGTCATTTTGAGATCTTCCATGTACCTATATATATATGTAATATGAATACCTTCCTAGTTAAGAGGGAATGTTGAAAAATGTAACTAGTCGATCTTCATTATTGTATTTGAGTCATGATATATGTAATTGTGAAGAGAAAGAAAAAGAATTTTTATTGTAAAAGAAATTGAATTATTAAAGCATGAATTTCATGCTTTTGTCAATTATTAATAGGTCAAATCCTCCATTGTAGGCTTCTATGGTTTATATCAAGAGTCCTTGTCCTCGTCAATATGTAAAACACCCTTCTTGGGCTTTATCTATCAGATAAGAATTTTATTTTTATGTAAATTAGGTCTTTTAGGTCTCCTCCACCAATTCTACCTCAACTTGAGAAATTCAGCATAATTAAGAGGAAAAATACACTATATAAAGGCAATAACTCAACCTCATTTGGAACACATTCACAACAAGTTTGATCTACAGTTGTTGGAGAAGAAAATAGGGTGAAAAATTCAAGGAATAAGGAGAAAAACCCTAGTGAAGAAGAGGAAACCATAGCAAAGAAGTTTGGAGACCATTTTCTCTCTCCTGTGATCCACACATGTGATATTGTGGAGTTGTTGTTGGACACCTAATCCTCAATGGGTTAGTGTGGAAGCCGAATAGACAAAAGAAGTCCAAGAGACCTTGAGATGTGGAACCCAACGGTCACAATATGTACTATAAATGTATATCAGTTGTTAATAAAAATTGTACTCTCATGTTTTATTCTTCAGATTATTCTTGTGGCCCATGTGTGTTTAACATGGTATCAGAGCAGGCGTATTCCTTCCCTGCATAATTTCTTTGACCCATTTGTTTTATGGTATTTATGAGCAGGTCCCATTTTTAGTATTTCTGCCTTTGTAACTCCATTTTCTTCCTATTTTCCTGTCCTGCCCATATTTCAAAACTGACACCCCTAACCTGGTATTTTTTCTGGGCTTTTTGCCTTGAATGTTGAACGTTGTATGGTGCTGTTGTGGTAAAAACACAACACCCCCCCATTATTGATGCGTCCACTTCGAATAATGGGGACCCTTTCAATAAAAATTTTGGCTAAGCACCTTTTTGGATTTTTATTTTAGTTAATTGCCCTACGTTTTCGTTAATTTTTAGTTTTCTTTGGATTTTTGTTTTGATTGCTTTGTTAGAATCGATTTTTTATAAGCTTCCCATTGACGTTTGTTTCGCCTCATTTGGTCAACTGGTTTGAAAATGGCACTCCTTTGAAGTCTCATCATTTATCTAGCCTGGGTTAAAAAAGCATAAAATGTACAATATCGCATTTTGTAAATAAATTAGTTCAATAATGCATTCATTTTAAATATTAACCCGTAGTGAGTTTTTACTAATATTTTTCCATGTAGCCAAATCATGAAGCAACCGGATTTTAGTAATTTACTCCAATAAAATATTAATCTCGAAAAATCATAATTTCAAAGTGGCTATAATTTGTTTTTCATTTTATTACAAAGAGTTGCAATTTATAAAATAAACCAAAATAAAAAAAAATTAATCTTTAATATTAAATCTTAAATTAATTTAAATTTAATTATTATTTAAAAATATAATTAATTTAATTAAATTAAATTTAATATATAAAAAATATAAAAAAAAAAAAATTTTAATCGCATCGGAAGCATTGATTGAATCGGGAGCTTTCAAATGACATGTTTTAAAAACCCCGATAGCCATCTCCCGATGCGATTTGCCGATTAACCAAAGGACAATGTAACATTAACCAAAGTTTAAAAAACAAAAAATTCAATGCGATATCAGGTCGGAAGTTTTATTCGCAACATATTTTATAAACCCCCGATACCATATCCTCTTATCCTCCTGATTCGCCGATATGTGATGGCTTAAAAAAGGCATTAAGGCATTTCAATACATGGCAAATT
The DNA here is from genome assembly GCA_000404065.3 of Pinus taeda. NCBI lineage: Eukaryota > Viridiplantae > Streptophyta > Pinopsida > Pinales > Pinaceae > Pinus > Pinus taeda. The sequence continues at coordinate 31,384 of APFE031126522.1, forward strand.
CGTTTGAATTAATATTAAAGTAATTTTTATTACCCGATCGGCAGATCGGATCGGAGCTTTCCAATGTGCCAAAGTTTGAAAACTCCGACATTTTAACTCCCCCGATTGCCGATAAGCGAAAACCAATAAAAGACAAAGTTTTATATGGATTGGTTCAAACGGTTGGTTCCTTGGAATATTATGTATGGGGATATGTTAGTTGTAATGTTTTTAGGAGTAGTGCAGGATAATATATATTAACTAGTTTATATATTAATACGTATATGTAATATATTATATTAATTAATAAAATGTAATGTATTATATTATTTAAATTAATATATAATATTTAATTAATGAATTTTAAATTAATCAGATTAATTAATTAATAACATTTAATTAATTTGATTAAATTAAAATTTAAACATCATTTAGATTAATATTAATTAGTTTTTTTAATTAGATTAATATTGATTAGTTTTTAATTAGAATGGATTTGTTTATAAATCGCTAATTAGATATCAGTTAGTTAGATTAATAAATAGGTTATAAATAGTTTAGTTTATAATTAGCAATTAAATTAGAATTAATTAGGGACTAATTTAGGATTAGTTTTTTAATTACTTTTTTTAGCCCAGCAACAGAATTTCCAGATTTACATCAGATTTGACCCATCAACTTTGGAAGCTCATAAATTGAGTTCTACTTGGCCAAATGAGGCTCAGGACTGCTCATTGGAAAGAGAAAATCAAGGAGAACATTTTGAAGGAGGTTTCACCAACAGATTTGATCATTTATTGGCCAAAATTCAGGCAGAAGATCAGGCTCCGAATTTTGAAAACAAAATCAATTTTCTGAGTTATTGTTTTCAATTTCA
>APFE031126527.1:13631-29141 GCA_000404065.3 Pinus taeda
GGGCGAATTTGTTCTAACAACCAACCTCCCAGATCCCTCCAGACTTGGTTGTTAGCATTGTTGAGGTCGCCATCCTTTCTCTGGCATATCTGTTCGACTGACCATCCACTTATCTTGGGGGAAAGCTCATCCTTTACCTATTCATGGAGACTCCTTCTCCTTTATAAGCCTCCTCCATTGCCCATGAGCAGCTAGTTTGGAACATATAGACTTGGATTGAGGAATTCTTAGTGCATTTAGTGCTGCTCTTCGTAGGCATTTGGTGTGTTGTGTGAGGATTGCTTTGAGCTTGAGGAAGGTCATGAGATTGTTGCCTTGTATGTGAGAGAGAGACCTCTTTGACTTGGGAGATTTGCTTCAAAGGTGAATGCTTGGAAGATATGCTGGCTGGACCCTCTAGAGAAGGACTCAGCGTCAGGACTTCGGTTGTACCTTACTCTATTTCTGTTAATAAAGATAGATGACTATTCTTATGGTTCCATTTCCATTTGTCCTATGAATGATTGATGTAAATTGTATCCTTCCTGACTGATACATAGTTGTTATTAGTAGATTTTACGCTCTTGTTTGCCCTCTCTTTGCTTGTGCAGGTGTTCATCCACTGGGATAGCGGAGAATTGTGATCGGCTGGAGTGAAGGAGCGAGAGGATCATCTCTTCGACAAACATAACGTTGGAATCCAAGTAGGTTTCTTTTACCCACTTGTTAACTACAACTAGGAACCTGCAGTGTAGCATTGTTTGATTGTTGCTAGACCCCTGTTGGGCTAGTAGGGATCGCCTCTATCCGTAGAGGGGATTTACCTCTCCAACACCAATTGTTGTGGTGTCAACCTTGTAGGTTCTAGAAGGCTAGGAGAAACAACACCTCCATCTTTATAGTTATGAGGGGTAGAATTCCTTGTTGCCATAATTTTGCTTTCCACTTTTCTTGCCAACATGAATGCATTCTCCAATGAATCAGGTTCCCAAAGACGAACCCCATGTTCAATGTTATCCTTTAAAGTCCCAACGGAGACATCAATGCTCTACTTCTCTGTAATATCATTTTCCATTATATTCAATTTTTGAAAGTCCTCAATGTGCTCTTCCATTCAATACTTTTGTTTGAGATTTATCAATTGGCTAAAGAAGGTGTTTCTCTTTGTATCTTCATAATGTGATATCATTTCTTCTGTGAAAATTGACCACGTTACAAGTGGTTTACAACAACAAAGCCTTTTATACCATAAAAATCGGTCTAGTTCTAAATATGAAGATACAATACGTACCTTTTGTAACATTTGCACTTCATGTAGATCAAAATATCACTCCATATTTAGTATCCAATTTACCGGATCCTTTCCACCAAACTTCCTCATATCACCTTTTCTTGATTTTAGGAGCTCAATCTTGAAATGGCTGTAACTATATACTTTCCAATCTCCAAGTTCTAAAATTGTCTCCTGCAATAGCCCTCTGAGTTCTATTTCTAACCCTGCAAGTCTAATTAGAATTTGTTTCTCCAAGAAAGAGTTACACCCAATCTCCTAAGATGACCTGATTATATAATGTTTTAGTAGAGAAAACTTGTACGACGTGCCACGTGTCATTGTTTCGATCTTTGGATCTGAAAATATACACAAAAAACCACATTCCATCCTATTTTTGTAACTTCATAAGAAATTCCAATCTTATGCTCAAAGAAAAAGTTATGACGATTTTCCCAAGGTCACCTGTTTAGAATGTAATTCGAGAGTCTGCAAAAACCCTAACTTCCTCAGCTTATATCTCCGAAAATATAGGAGACAAGATCTCAAATTCAGACATGAGGTTCAGACTTATTTCTTCTCAAATGGGTTTTTTTTTAGCTTCTGAAACTTCGTAGCAAAAAATTTATAGCAAAAATGCCACAATGGCCTATTTGGAGTAGTGAAACCCTAGAATCTAAAGTTATGGTACCAAATGTTATGAAAACAACTCACAAAAAGATAGAAAAGAAATATCAACGCCTTAGAATTCAGCCTCTTCAAGGGGGCAACCTCCTATACCTTACACAAATGAACAATTCTTGGATGATACAAATGACAAGACCTCCTTTCTATATATAGGAGTCTAAGGGGTCATAATATAATCAGAGTCGACATAAAAATAATAATGTAAGGGAACAATAATAACAATAGTGGGCTTCTATGGGGCACAATAATAAAAATATGGGGACTACATGGGCACAACAATATAATAAGGGTGTTGCACTAATAACAATAAGGGGTTACTCTAGTAGTATAGGGACCTAACAATAATACAATTCTTATTATCACAAGAATGATCCCAACACATAGTATGATCCATCTCTCTACTCACAAGCAAGCTCATGACAATCTCTAGACCCTTCTGCTACTCTCCAAGCCCCTTATTTCTTGTGTCCTTGTTCAAAGAATCTGGATGAATACACAAGTATTTCCTATCCTCCACCTGATGACTTCCTTTAGCCAATACTTAGCAAAATTTCCAAGCCTCCAAGCTTCTAATTATTTGCACACTTCTTGAGAGGATTAGCTTGTATTTAAAGTGAGAAATCCTTCCTCAAAACTGTACAATCCATTAGGTCCTCTTCTTGATTGCATGCATGATATTTACAACTCAATAAATCATACAACTAATAGTACACTATCCCTGCACTCTAGTCTCTAATGGTCTTTCTCTGAACTAACATGCATGACTTTCTAATGAAGAATATTCAGTTAACTAGAGTGACACTTGGGGAGGCACTAGTGCACCAACTGATTGTTAACTCTCTATTAGTTCCACAAATAGTTTGGAACTAATTTGACTGAAATTAACTCAGTAAATTGAGTTATCTAATTACAACTCATAATTAAACTCATCCTGGACCCCTAAAACTTAGGGAGAACATATACCTGAATTCCAAGGGGCTTCCAACTAGAAATTCCTAAGTTAACTAGGTTAACTTAACTTAGTTAACTATTACAAGTTGATATGAGAAAAGAATTACAATTTTAATTCACAATTTAATTCTAGGAAAAATTATATTGGAATTTCTAGATTTTATTTTTAACATTTCTCATTGTTATTTTCAACACAAACATGCATGCATTAACTATCTCATTCACATTTCCAGGAAAAAATCTTAATTGTTAACTTCAGAAATGTAAAAATTAATTTTTTATGATCTTGAAAGAGAGAAAGGAATGGGAAGGCTAGTCTAGATGACACTTCTGGTCATGGAGTCCAAGCTAAGGGGCTAACCTACTCCTATACTAGGCTATCTTATCATTTTAGGTCAAAAGAGGGTCAAAACAGACTGTTATAGGTTTGCTACAGGAAACTACTACAAGATGTCCTAATCTACTAGAGGATGTCCTCAACTGCTACAGGAAGTTAGCTGAGAGCTTTGAGAGAGTACGAATAGTGATATGATGTGTTGTAGGGGTGCATGACAGTTGTAAAAGGTGTAGGGAAGGTAAACATCACCAGGGCCAAGCCCATCACCCCAAGGAGGTCGTATTTGCCTAAGGTGGCTTGTTCACGGTGGCTAGAAAACAAAGGTTCAAACTGTGGGCTAGTATGCCTCGACAAAAGGTGGAGAAGACCTATGTGAAGCTGGTTGGAGGAGTCCCTTCCTTCATATCAACAATCCCTGCAATAAAACCTTTTTCTCTTTTCATTTATAAATCACTACATGTCGACATGAAAAATATGAGTTGAATTTGAGGAAGATAAACTATCTATTGTTAAGGACTAGATCCATGATATGGATTTCCTTTTTAGCTACAGAAACCTTACAAAAACAAGATAACAACTTCAAATGCTTCCAAGAAATCCTAAACATTTATCTATCTAAGACTGAAACTCAATCTATGCGAGAAACAAAATACCAATAATATTTTTGGGGTTGTGAGAGTGGGGCCCTCTAATCATGATCCCATGAGGGAGATGAGATAGTGGCTACTTTCACAAGATTTTGTGGTATAATTTCTTCCACTAGATAGCAATACCAATATACCTCTTTAAACTAATGGTAACAAGGTTAAGCAACAATTCAAGTAACCTGCTAAGCTAAATAGAAAAAAACATAAATAACTTCAGCAACTAACTATCATTCTAAGATAAGAATACAACTAAAAAAGAGGAACCTATGCTTTTAGGGTTGGGTACTAACCCAAGATCTTCATCCCTATGATTCAACATAGTGCTAGATCAAAATATAAGTTCTCATTATCATAAAAATGTCAAGTACATCATAATAATAACAAGCAAATTTTTTTAGCTCAAAATGGCCTCTTTCGTACAACAAAAAATCTAATCCTAATGATTCCCTTAGCTCTTTTATTTATACAAAACTAGAGATACCAAGGGCTCCTTATAAAATAGGGATACATGGCTTCCTAACTCAAGAGTAACTCTTCCTTGACTGTCATGGGTTTGGTTGCTGATGAACTTGGTTTTCTTGGCTAGAAGTGACACCGAGCTACTGAGATAGAGTGGAGGAATATTCGAATGATTTGAGGAGTTAAGGAGGGATACCAACTCCTAAAATATCTCCTGCTTGCCTACTCTCAATTCCTACACTTAATTTAACCCAAAACTACTCCAATTCCTACATTTAACACACATTGACCCACATGACATAGTAATTCACCTTTACTCTTCTCACTAAGCAAAATATAACAGAATATTTAAATAATTGTGAGAAAATTCAATTTAATAAGTTGGAGAGTGGCATTGTGACCCATATAGTTTACCTATTGATGAGCCTCATCATCACCCCCATACTGAGGTTGTTGCTCATCCTCTGAGAAACCTAGTAATCTATATCCATATCTTTCATAGCCCTTTTGACCTCTCTAACATCCCAAGCTTTTGTGGATGGTGTCTCTTCTTGACGATAGAACCCTACATTTTTCTCCATCTCTTCCCATTTATTTATTTCCTCTTCTTCCTTCCTACCTTCCAACAAACATAAAAACAAATGTGAACTGAGATTTAGTCCAATCTAATTGATCTTCAATCTTTTTATGGCCTTCTTATACAGGGGTGTCCTTTCCAATACATTTCTCTATCTCTCAAGAGAGTGGTACTCCCTGATCTAGAGAATATATGGTAGTTTATTCCATCTCCTTTGGAATGTTTGTTTGCTCTCAATCCCCAATGATCTTAAAGTGTTCTAAGACTAGGAGATGACTTGTTCTTGGGTAGCCAAGTGTCTTGGTGCAAGTTGAGCATCATTGGAAATGATGTTATGGTTACTAATAATATCCATGGAATTTATTTGTTTTGTTCTGATGTAGATGGGCTCCCTTTCCACTTTTTATACTATTATCTTCACCTCCTTAGCCCTGGCCTCCTCATGAGTCATCCATGATGCAATGACCATTAGCTACAAGTCCCCCAACTTTGCATTGGGGTCCCACACATTCAATTCTCTCAAGGAAAGATTGTGTGGGTAGAATTTAGATAATTTATCCTTAACTTCAAGGGTCCTCTTGTCACATAGCTCAATGAATTTCCTATAACCTTGGAATGATATGGTCCCATGGTGTGCCAATGTCTTAATTTGAAACTGCATCCATTTATCTTTGAGGTATAGTGCATATGATTTGGATGGAAGCCTACATTGAAGTGCCTCCAAGGAGAGGCTTTCCATGGTGGCTAATTGGTTCTCCTTTTCTTGCAACTTCCCCCTCAGCCATGTGTTTTCTACTTACAACTGTGTTCTCATGGTGCTCTCTCTATCTCTCAATTCACTAAACTCTCTGCCCATCTCTAGGAGTTTTTCTTCCATATAGACCACATCTACTTTCTTCAACTTAGAAATTTGCATCCATCAATGTGTCCTTCCTATTTATTTTTCAAGTTCAAAGAGGAGAGGGATTGCAAATTTCTATGTTATCACTCTACCTCCCTCAATAAACTTGTAGTAGGAGCTTAGATTTGGTTGTGGGCTAGGCTCCTGTAACCCTGGAAAATATCCCTCAAATTTCTTTGGAGAAGTTGCCCCCTCTTGTACCTGTGGTGTTGCTTCATTCCCTTCTTTCTGCCCCTGTTGCTCTTCCTCTGGCTCTTTTTGCCTTTCCCGTAGCGCTACCAGTGTTTCTTGTAGCATTGTTTGGGGATCCTGTATCATGCCTCTTCCTTTTTTGTGGAGGGTTACAGGTGCCTTGTTTTTCATAGATGATGTTGAACTGGTGACAGGCTTCCTGAAATAAGTGATGGTAGCCTTTGGGGTTGCTTCTAGTGATGTGACTTTCGCAACCTTCATGCCCATGTACTCTAGCTTCTCCTACTTTCTTGGTGACTCTTCAATTATTATGGGGGTGCCTTTTGGTGTTTGTGGCTTCCCCTACTTAATCTGAGTGCTTCTTCCTATTTTGAAATATATGGGAGTCTTCCTCTACCTTTTCCTCTTGGACTTGACGGGTGTGCTTAAGGTAGCCAAGGTAGCAATTGCCTCTTTTCAGTGGGTTAAGGAGACAATATTAGGGATATCTCCTCTTCTTCAAGTGCAATATTTTTTTCAGTGTTGTTCTATGCCTTTTGCTCATCCTCTCCTTCTGTCCTTTCTTCTTCCTCCTCTTCTTTTTCCTCTTCCTCTATTTTGTCTGCCTCTACTTCTTATTCTTATTCTTCCAACTCTTCTCCTTGATCTTATTCTCCTTCATATTCCTCATATTCCTCTTCATCACTAGAGGTTGGGGTCCCACCATGTTCAAGGGCTCAATTTTCAAGGAAGGCTTATCTTTCCATGTCCCTAAATGTGGAACAGAGAACAAGAATTTTCAATTCTCTTAAGGCATGTTCCATTATTAGCTTGATGAGACCATGGTGTGCTAACTATTGATGTTTCCCCTTCTTCACCTTATCACTCGTGCCTATAATGTATTGTAAAGGGAAATAAGGCACAGTGAGCCTTTGGTTTATGGGTACTCTGGCTTTGAATCTCAACTCATGGAGGATTTTGAATTGGTAGCCATAGAATACACTTAGTCTCCCTTCACAATAAATGTACTTAAGGATGTAGTTGTCCACCTCATCCCACGGATAGGGAAGGCTCTCCCTTCTAACCCCATTTTTGTCTTCAATTGGATTTTCATCATTTAGGACGAATTTTTTCTTAGCAAAGGTGTTGTTGGCCTTGTCCTCCTTTATCTATTGAAACCATAGAGGAAGTGTTGTCACTCTGTTGATCACATCAGGGTTGATGGTAATGGACAACCCTCTCACCATAGTGGTAGAATTTGTTCTTGCTTGAGGGTTTAGTGCCATGGAAAACTCATAGGTTATGGCATCATCATATCCCTTGAGAAACTCAAGGAAGCCTAACTAGTGATGCCTCCTGAAGATATCTACCACATGGGGATGAAGGTGAGTTCTTGATACATCTGTGAGTTCGGTTCTATTGAATCCCCATCCCATTTTCTTCTTTGGTTTTAGCTAAGTGCAGGATGCTTCGTACGATAGCTTTAGTATGGATTTCAAGGTGGCTAAGATCTTAACCTTTTTAGTGCATGACTATAATTTATACAATTCCTTATAGCCACAAAATTTTTCTTATATAGCCCCAAACTCTGTCTAATTCCCAGGCTAGCTGTAATTACTAAACAAGTGTAGAGTTGATAATTTATTAAATCATGGAGAAAGGATATATGAGCCACTTAATTCTCACTATAATGATTGTGATCATGCCAATTGATGACCGAGTTTACCTAGGCATCCCCTTGCAGGCTTCCTATGGAATTATAGTGCTTTCTATAGTTTCTTGTAGGCTTATGAGTTTCCTATAGTTGTTTCCTGTAGTTGTCTCCAATAGGATGGCTAGATTGGGGTTAGACTATTTGATGGCTTCCCGACCCTGTCCCTATCTATTTGATCTCAAAACGAGAAAAAGAAAGCGCAAGAAAGTTTGGGGTTTATGATATTTATGGTCGAGGCTCGAAGCATTGTGTTGGTTGGAAGTCGTATGATATTTTCTAATTGGGACCATTGGCCCACCATTGGTGATCATTCACTTACTCGTCGTAATCATCACCCACTCCCCCTTAACTAATTTGGCCACCTTTTTAACTAATTCCCATTAATGTGACACACTAACATGGCATGGTGGCTGGGACATCACTTTTTGATTAGGAGCTGAGGGTAGAAAAGTTCACTAACCACCTCCAGCTTATAAAAATATATTTTTTCGACATTTATACATTTTCCATTATATCGTACATAGGGAAAAGTTGGGTAAGTTTCCATACATGTGCCTACCATTTGTTGATAGATGCATGTTGGAATATTTGGGTTCTATGTTGTTGCTCGGGGAAATTCTCCTTTGCTTTCTTCATGTGTATTTCTTCCTGCTTGTATAGCTAATTGTTTTTTTGTTTGTGTGTGCAGGTGCTTGGTATCTCTTTGTTGTTATTGCTCCTATGGAGCCTGGCTAAGAGAAAAAATGTATTCAAAGATCATGGTACTCCTCCTTAGTCTAGTTGGGAAGAAAAATGAAGTCTCAGGCTGGTTGTAGTAATGGAATAGGCTACTACAGGAGATCATGTAGCTACTACATGAGATCCTATAGCTGTTGTAGGAGATCCTATAGGTGCCTCTTTTCTTCCTTTTACAACGATTTTTTTACTCAGAGGGATGTTTGGTATGGGTGTAGGGGCTGGAGGATGATGGAAGAGATATGATGGAGTAGTGAATGGTTGAGGCAAGGGAAAACATGTCCTCTATTTTCTTCATTATATTTTGGACATTTTCACATGTTTTTTCTTGAATGAGACAAAGCTAAGCATGGGTATGGTGATTTGGACCAGGGATGCATGGCTAATGGGTGAGTGGTTTGATGAAGTGTGAGGTCCTTGATCAACCTATAATAGGAATGCATGATTATTTTCTTATCGGGTCCCCTTTCCTGTAGCATTTTAGTACATCCTGTAGTGCTATGAGATCTTCCTGTAGCAGCTACGCGATATCGTGTAGCAAGCTAAAAAAATGCAATAAAATGATTTTTGATACCTAAAAATGGATATGAGTGGTAGGGACATGGTTGGAATGGATGAGATGGAGTTGATGGAGGGAGAAATGGAATGAAACTTGAAATGTTGTCCCTATAGCTCTACATATTTTACTACCTTCAAAACCTGCAAAATCACAAAATTTATTAATGGACAAGTTTGAGTTCCCTGTCATGCTATTCTTTTGTTTTTTTCTTCTTTTCTCTCTTTTTTTTTGAAAGACACACAAGCTGCCTCAAGAGAGGTTTTCAACCTGCCTTCCTAGCATGGGCACCTCAAGGGATGTTTTCACCTAGGGATCTTTTTATTTTTCTTTGTTTTTTCACTCTTGGGTTGTTTGAATGATATTTTCAAACTGAGATTTGGCCTCAGATGCCTCATATAGGTTTTCATCAAGGCCTCTTATTGTTTTTTTTTTCTTTTTTTCAAAAACATTGTTTTTAAGAATTGTGTGACTTGGAAGCTAGGACACTTCCAATCACATTTACCTCCTTATTAATATTGTTTATTACCTCCTCCGTGGACAAAGGTCTTTTGTAATATTTCAATTTGTATCCATTGACAAGCAAGGGAATACCTTCCTCATCAATGGTCCTCATTTGAACAACCCCAATGTCATAGCACTTCTCTATCAAGTATGGACCCAACCACCTTGTCATCAATTTTCCTTTGAAGTCCTTAAACCTAGAGTCATATAGAAGAGCATAATCCCCTTCTTGAAAAACATTGTCCTTGATGTTATTTTCATGCCAAGCCTTCCTTTGTACTTGGATAACTTCAATGTGTAGGATGACCTGCATCTTGAATTCATCCAGACTATTAAGTTGGAGCAACCTCTCATGGTGTGCCTTTGAAACATCCAAATCCAACTGTGCTACCATTCTCAAGGTGTTGTACTCAAACTCAATGGAGAGAAAATCCTTCATTCCATATACAAAGTCATAAGGGGTGAAACCAATGGTTGTCTTCTAAGTTGTATTGGAGGCCCAAGTGGCCTCCACTAGTCTATTGGTCCAATATTTTCTATTGTTGCTCACGACCTTGGTGAGGAATCTTTGCAATGCTCCATTGGTGACCTTTCCTTATCCATTGGCCTGAGTATGGTAGGCAATTCACTTCTTAGTTTTTATCCTATGCTGCCTGAACAAATTTTTGATCATATGTGATGTGAATTGAGATCCTTGATTAGTGACTAGTTCTCTAGGGTACCCAAACTTGTAGAATACATTATCCCTGTAGAACTCAACAACCTTCTCCTCTGTTTCTACCTTGAGAGCCTTAGTCTCATCCCACTTTGTCAAATATTCAGTGCATACAATTATGTACATTTATTTCCCTGGTGGTGGATCAATGGCCCTAATGAAATCCATGCCCCACTTGTCAAATGGCTCCAGATACGCCTGAAGCTGCAAGAGAATTTAATTCTTGGGAGTAGGTTTTCCCATCCTTTGGAACTGATCACATTGACTAGTGTATATTCTTTCATATTGGTGGAGAGTGGGCTAGTAGTAGCAAGCTTGCAGTAACTTGAAATTTTTCCTCTTGGCTGCAATGTGACCTCCACAAGGCCCATCATGACAGGCTAGAAGGATGTCAATCACTTCCTCCTCCCTGACACAGCTCCTGAAAATTTGATCTAGCCCCATCTTGAAGAGATGTCCCCCAATCCAAGTGAATGGGGCGCTCTTCCTTACAATTATTCTCTTCTCCCTAGATGATAGATTTAGAGGGATCTTAGAAGAAACTAGGTAGCTGGCTATGTTAGCAAACCATGGAGAGAGAACTAAAATAGAAAATAAATTATCATCTAGAAGCTAATCATCAACCATTCCTTCCTCACGTGCAGTCAAAGCAAGTCGAGACAAAAAAATTGCAACTACATTTCTCTACTTTGCTTATCAATGATAGCTAAATCAAACTGTTGTAATAAAAGAAACAATTTAGTGATTATATCATTCAAATCAGGATTGTTCATTAAGTATTTGAAAGAAGCATGGTCAATATGCACAAATGTTTGATAACTAGTGCTATAGTGTCTAAATTTGTACTTCAAGGAGTGGATAACAGCTAGGAGTTCCTTTTCAGTCACAATGTAGTTCAATTCAACCTTAGACATATTTTTTGTAATGAACCAAATGGAATAAGGAAAATTGTCATATATCTGGCCTAGAGATGCTCCTATAGATTTGTTAGATGCATAAGCACAGATGTGGAAAGGAAGAGCCCAATTTGGGCCTCTGCATATGAGTGAAATAGTCAACTTGTCCTTCAATATTTCCAGGGCCTCTTGTTAACTTTGCGACTAGAAAAATTCAAATTCCTTGGCGAACATTCCAAACAATGTTGAGGCTACTTTCTTCAATTCTTTGATAAAATTCCTATAATATCCAGCTAAGCCCAAGAAACTCCAGATGTTCCTTTTCTTTTAAGGAGTAGGAACCCTTTTTATGATGGCAATTTTATTTGGGTCCACTTCTAGTGCTTCCTGGGATATTGAGTGACCCAAAACAATCCATCCATTCATCAAGAATTCACACTTCTCAGGACTAAGTGATAGGTTCATTTCAATGCACTTATTTAATAATTTCTTGAAATTAGAGACAACCTCCAGGAAGTCACACCCATAGGTAGTGAAATCATCCATATATATTTCTACAGAGTTTGGACTAGCTCAACAAATATGCTCAGAACTTCCCTTTGAAAAGTGGCAGGGGCATTACATAATCTGAAAGGAAGGGACCTATAAGAAAAGATACCCAAAGGAAAAGTGGAGGTGGTTGTATCTTGGTGTTATGGGCTGATATGGATCTTATTATAACCACTGAATCCATTCAGGAAAGAGAATAACTTGTTCCCTGGAAGACCATCCAACAATTGATTAATGAAATGTAGAGGAAAATGGTATTTCTTAGTGGATTTAGTTAGCTCTCCTTAATCCACACATATCCTCCACTTTTCATTCTTTTTTTGAACAAAAACTAGGGGGGATACCCACTCACTATCTGAGATGGGGTAAATGAACCCTCCATCTAACAACTTCTGCAATTATTCTTTGACTATGTCTTTGAGTGCTAGGTTTATTCTCCTCTGAGTTTGGTGCACTAGTTTTCATCCTTCCTTAATGTAGGTGTGGTAACTACAAACCAAAGGATGCACTCCCTTCATTTCCTTATAACTCTAGGAAAAAGCATCCAAGTGCTCTCTCAGCATGTTGAACAACTTCTCTTCCTAGCGGGCTAAGAGAGAAGGGTTGATTTTCAATGTTTTAGATGGACCAAATTTTACCATTTTGATCTGAGTAGGACTTGAGTCAACTAAGAACAAATTACTCCAAGGTTTATCCTTATATTTCTTCACCACCTCATCAAGAGACATGGTGCTGGGGGGCTAGTTCTAGAGGATTTTATTAATGAGGTCATCTTCATCAGGTTTCGCCCCTCCTATAATATCATCTAGGGTATAGATTGGGTAGGATATGGTATGGTATACTTCATCTTACTGCTATTGCAACCATAATGGTAAGTCATGTCTATGGATGGCTTAGTAGGAGGGTACAAGGCCAACTGTTTGGAAAAATTCCTAGTCTTTATGCTCATGTTCCCAGCTCTACAACTTATGTAAGCATCGGCATTGTCTAGCCATGGCCTTCCAAGGATGAGAGGATAACCATTGAATTTGGTCTTGGGCTAGAGAACTAAGAAGTCAGTAGGGTACTCCCAGGAATAAATAGAGACCATCACATCCTCAACAACTCCCTCAGGAGCTACTGTGGATCTATCTACAAGTTGCAATATTGTTGTGGTATTTCTAAAGGTTCCTTTGAGATTTAGTTTGGGCATGGTCTCCTTGGTTATCACATTGATCGCAACCCCATGATCAATCAAGGTGTGGACAACAATGGTGCCATCAATGTGTACATCTACCACAAGACTTCCAAGGTTTATATACATTAGGCAAATCACTCTCCCCAACAATAAGTCAAACAATTGTCCAATGAAATTAATGCTAGGGGTTTCTTTCTTTCTCCTCTTAGCATGTTTGAAGCATTTCTCCTCGATTAGCTTGTTGTAGATGGGGACATCCTTGATGGCTTGGCAGAGTGGGATTTTAACACACAAGTTTTTCATTTCTCCCACAAGTCCAGTCTCTTTTGGGGTGTGATGGCTAGGATGGATCAATATTTCAGGAAAAAGAGGTGGATTGGCTTTAGGAACACTGTCTTCCTTTTTCTCTTCAATCTCGCTAGGTGGAGATGGACATTGGTTATCTGGAAGAACTCTTCCAAAACTGAGGTTGATTTCTTGAATTTCCACAGCATAGGTAGGGTAGGATGTCTCTCCACTATAGACTTATTGTGCCTATTTGTTGTTCGAGTTCAGATTTGGTTGAGCAAGGATATGAGGTTGCTTAGGTGGAGAAGGTTGAAGGAGCTATGGTTGATATTGAGGTGGAGGCAGTAAGGCTGGAGGTTGGTTGAATGGAGGCCTCCAACCTTATGATGGGGTATTCCACTAAGGATGTGGGGGAGAATATGGTTGAAATTACTGATTGGCAAGTTATGAAGGGTATTGAGGTCCATAAGAGCAAGGAGGAGGTATGGACCATGAAGGATGAGTACGAGAACACTAGGGGGAAGGGATGCATTTTTGGTTTGGGTTGTAATAGGAATAGGATGCCTCTTACATGCACTTCTAGTATGGTAGAGGTTCTGGACGACTCCTTTGATTGATATAATAGAGTTGTTCAACCCCATCTTTGGGCCCTTAGTATACAACCTTCAATCTAGGTAGAGAAGGGAAACTATATGTGGAATTTCTTTCCTCATAGACTGAGCAAGCCTCTATAAAATTCAATGGACATTCATTTCTAGGGTGCCTTCTAGTGCATCTATGGAAAAAGATAACTAATGTTCTCTGTGCTTCCTCCTTCTTAATCTTGATTTGCATGGTGTCCATTTGTAAAGAAAGGGTGTGCAACATTTCACTTTAAAGTATTCCAACATGTTTCCAATTTCTCTCTTGATAGATGTGTTGGAGGAACAAGAACTGGCCAAAGCTTGACTAGCCCTACCCTTCTTTCTAGCAACCCTAGAATGGTTTTTGAAAACTGTCTTAATATCACCATAAGGTAGTTAAAAAATTTCCCCTCTAGACATCATGTTTAGTGTTTCCATAATGTCCTCCCTGTTTCCTCTAAGAAGGACTAACTTGAGTGATTCAGGATCACAGGTGCATCCGGCCCTTTTGTAACTAAGTTGGAACCTTTCCTCATAATCTTCCAAGGATTCATCATGACCCAAGGTCATTCTAAATATTTCCTCTTTAGTGTCTTTGGACCTACAATAGTCCTTGTACTTTTTGTTGAATGCTTGCTACATTTGAGCACGAGTAGTGATGTTTTCCCCAGGTAAACCCATGAACCAGCACAAGGATGCATCCTTAAGGGTGGATGGGAACAACATCAACTTGTAGTCATCAGATGTACAATCATAAGTTATATAGATGACAAAAAACTTGGACAAAATGGTACCAGGGACCTCTCATGTTAAGCCATGGAAGTGAGGAAGGGTAGAGGGGCTTATGTTTTTCATCCTGGCATCTCCATTAGTCTCTCTAATGGGAAAATAACCTTCATTTCTATTTTCAGTCTCATTTCTATTTTCAGCCATGGTGTAAGTGTGTGGAATGGTTTCTTCTTCTTCCCCAATAGGCTCTTCAAATATCTCTGGTTGTTCACTTAATGGGTCCTCTAATTCCCCTACAGTTAGAGAAGGAAGATGACAGTCATCGAAGAAGAGGGAAGGTTGACTATTTGATGGTGTGGGGGTATTTGGTAAGAATTTCCCTATTTTTCTCCACTCCTATGAGGCATGAAATATTTTTTTCCTTTTTATGTCTTTTTCAGAAATAGTTGTAAAACATAAAGAAATGTAGTAACTTCTACCTACTGAATAAAAATTAGAAACAAAAGTAGAAATTACATCTATCTATACACCTCCCCAGCAATGGTGCCAAAAAGTGATGAACCTCAATATCATAGCAAGAATGCCGCAAATCCTAGGGCTGCCAACTTTAATCTATCAACCCAAGGTTTCGTACAAATTTGGAGGTGACAGTGCTATATACACAGCAGATGCATCATTCTACTCATGTAACTTCTCAACTGGGTCACTTGACCATTAGGCTTGCAGACTAGTCCTTTTATTGAACTAAAGAGAATTTGACTATTGGCAGTGAATATAAATCTAGTTCCAGTGCAGGGAAAGTAAAATCTTGTCTAATTAGGAAACGAAAGCTGCCAATTGTTAAATGCTACGAAATGTCATAAATCATCTGGCTATGAAATGAAACAAATTACTTGCAGAAAGGAACTATGTTAATCTTGCAACTGATCTTCTATCTATCGGGACTGCTTGAAAATAGAAAGTTTGTTATGAAACCAGCTCAAGAAAAGATAGAAAAGATAGATCAACGCCTTAGAATTCAGCCTCTTCGAGGGGGCAACCTCCT
>APFE031126527.1:35849-59576 GCA_000404065.3 Pinus taeda
ATTCTATGGGGCACAGTAATAACAATATGGGGGAAATAGGGGCACAACAATATTAATAAGGGGTATAACTACAATAGTAATGGGGTAGTCACTAGTATTATAGGGACCCAACAAAGTTACTCTATCATCTCATAATTCAAACATGCATGGATTAACTATCTCATTCACATTTGCATAAAAAGTATTAATTGCTAACTTCATAAATATAGAAGTTAATGCTATATGATCTTGCAGGAGGGAAAGGAATGGGAAGGATGGTCTAGTTGGCACTTTTGGTCATCGATTCCAAGCTCAGGTCAAAACAAGGTCAAAACAGGTTCCCACAAGATGTATTGATCTGCTACAGGATGTCCTGAACTACTACAGGAAGTTAGCTGAGAGGTTTTGGTGGGCAAGAATAGTGAGATGCGGGGTTGGACAGGTGCATGACAATTATGGAAGGTGTAGGGAAGGTAAAAAACTCCCAAGGTCAAGCCCAACACCTCAAGGAATCAGATTTTCCTAAGGTAACTTGCTCACGATGGATGGAAAATGGAGATTTTGACTATGGGCTAGTGTGCCTCGAGAGAAGGTAGAGAAGACCTAGGTGAAGCAGGTTGGAGGAATCCCTTCCTGCAGATCAAAAAGCAATGCAATAAAACCTATTTCTCTTTTCATTTATAAATCACTAGAGGTCCACATAGAAAATATGTGTTGAATTTGAGGAAGATAATATATCTACTATTAAGGACTAGATCTATGAAATGGATTGCCTTTTTAGCTATAAAAACCTTAAGAAAATAAGACAACAACTGCAAATGCCTCCAGGAAATCATAAGCAATTATCTAACTAAGAATGAAACTTAGTCTATGTAAGAAACAAAAGACCAACTCTGTTTTTGGGGCTATGAGAGTGGGGTCCTTGTATCATGATCCCATGAGGGAGATGAGATAGGGGCCACTGTCACACGATTTTATGGTATAATTTCCTCCACTAAAACACAATATTAATACACCTCTTTAAAATAATGGAAACATGGTTAAGCAACAATTCAAATAAACTGCTAAGATAAATAGAAAAAAGATAAATAAACTTTACCAGCTAGTTATCATTCTAAGCTAAGAATATAGCTACAAAAGAAGAACTTCTGCTGATAGGGTTGGGCCCTAACCCAAGAGCTTCAGCCCTCTAATCCAACTCAGTGCTCGATCAAAGCAGAAGTTCTCATTATCATAAAAATTTCAAGTACATCATAACAATTACAGTCAAAATGTTTTAGCTCAAAATGGCCTCTTAGCTACAACAAAAAATTGAATCCTAATGAGTCCTTTTTCTCTCTTATTTATACAAAACTTGAGCTACCAACAACTCCCTAGAAAAGAGGGATACTTGGCTCGCTAACTTGAGAATGACTCTTCCTTGACTATTAATGGCTTGGCTTCTGATGAACTCAGTTTGCTTGGCTGCCAATGGCACCGAGATGCTAAGATAGAGTGGAGGAATTGTCGAAATGTTGAGATAGAGTGGAGGAATCGTTGAATAATTTGAGTTAAGGAGGGAGACCAACTCCTAAAATTTCTCTTTCTTGCCTACTCCAAATTACTACAATTAAATCAACTCAAAAATGCCCCAATTCCTGCATTTAACACATGTTAGGCCACATGAAATACTAACTCACCTTTACTCTTCTCACTAACTAAAATATAACAAAATATGTAATAGATGTGAGAAAAGTTAATTTAATAAGCTGGAGAGTGGCATTGAAACCCATATAGTTTTCCTATTGACAAGCCTCATCACTCTCTTCTATTTTCTCTTTATCATACTATTGAACACTTACAGTTTCTTGGAGAACTCTTGGAGAGCATGGCACACATGGACTTTTGGATCAAGAAGGACAAGGAAGAGAAGATGAGCCGAATAGGACTTCGAGATCAATAGCTACAATGGGTTTTCCTTGCAGGTACCAAGTTGCATGTATGCTTCCTCACCAGTTTTGGCATGCATGGTATATAGATTTGGTTTCCTAGTTATGATATGTCATTGGCCTGGAGGATTTCCTAGATTGATAATGCATTTGCCTAGCCTTGCCATTTCCTAGAAATCCATGGGGTTGAGGGTTCATTTCTTTTTTTTTTGTTGTTTCTCATCTTTCCTTTAGCTTGGGTTGAGTTACTAATCTTGGATGCCTTGGTTGGACAAATGATCTAGAAGCCCTTGATGGGTTGAGTTACTAGTCCTCGAAGCCCTTGTTGCACAAATGCTCTAGAATCCCGGAGTATGTTGTGGGTTTAGTTACTATTCCTGGAAGCCTTGGTTGGAACAAAAACTCTATAGCCCTATAAGGCTTGGTTAGAGACCAATCTGGTGATGGTTTGTGATTTCCACCCGTGAGGTCAAATCGATGTTTGATGAGTTGAAGTGGTTGGCCACTAGAATCCTTGGATGGTTTTGATTGATGTGTTTTATGAGATCTCAAATTCATGGTTGGAATATGGCACATGGGTGATTGGCTGACGAGAGACTTGGCTCAACAAATCTACAGTTAGGTGGAACGTGGTAGTCCCATAATGGGTTAGCTTTTGAAATGTTAGTATGATTTTATTTCTCCTTGTTATTTAATGGGTATTGTACTAGTTTATATGTAGAATATATAGTTCTTTTTTCCTTGGTATTTCTATTGTTATTATGCTTGTTATGAAAATGTATTATGATAGTGGCTATGTATGGATCTCATCATGCTTTTACTTGTAAATAAATGAACAATGTATCTATGGCATATAGATGAAATTACAGCTAATATGTTGACACATCAATGATTCTTAGTGATTCTCAGGTACGTATGATACCCGTATGTCCATATATGTCGTTTAAACCTATAGATTACATATTTGTGACATGTTTGACGAAATTCCTATCATGGCTAGTAGGGGTCCAATCTAGACCCTATCTTTGTTTTTCAATTGTGTCATTTCTATGTTGTGTAAGTTCATTTCTAAAAGTGTCATTGAGTTCTAGGCAGTGACTTGGACTTTGGGCCTGAAAAAGTGGCTCAAATCCCAGAGACACAGGCACAACAATAGGAAGAGACATCCATGAACGCATGCATATCATGCTATTGGAGCGTCCATAGCCTCCTGGATGCATGCATACCCATGCTATTGGAGCGTCCATAGCCTCCTGGATGCATGCATACCCATGCTATTGGAGCGTCCATAGCCTCCTGGATGCATGCAATCCAATATAAAGGTTGTGTCTAGGGGTTAAATGGTTTAAAGCTTCAGTTGGTCTAAGGGGCTAGTTATTTGAGTGGTTAGGTTGGCTCCTAAGAGTTCTGATGGTGATGGGGAAGGTCTGTATGGTTTGTTTCCATCGGTTCCACTTCCTTAACTGAAACATGAGGAGTCAAATCATATCATAGTAACTTCTCGTCACATTGTCACCCCGGTTGGCTGGTTAATTGGGTAGATTTGGGGTGAGGGTGTTACAGTTGATGTTTTTCTAAGTGCTCAGGTCTTGTTGTGAGATTCTAACTATTGAAGCCACTTTCTTATGCATACTTAGTCTTTTTATGAATTTACAAGCACACTTCCTTTTAGAAATCTTAGCACTCCATGTATATCCTTTGAAGACAAGACTTTTTGTAGTCTTGGAAGACAGTGCTTGTGCAGTCCTTGGTAATAGTAATTTCACAATATTTAGTGGTAGATATTGTGTAGCTCTGGGACATTAGACAACCCCTCACAGCAGTGCTTTCATAGTTGACAAGGATAATGACTGCACAATCCATGTGGATAGTCAATGCACAATTTCAGTTGTCAATCTCCTTCACTCTTAGTTGCAATGTACCATCATGTGGGTGAGTTTATCAATTGTCACTTTTGGACACCTTTTCTTTCATAAGTGTCTCTTTCACTTTCACGACTATAAGTTTTTCTTGCTTTCAATTTTGCAAGTTTTGATTTTGTTTTTTCTTTTCTTTTTCATGTGTCTCTTTCACTTTCTTTAGCTTTTGCAAATGTCCTTTTCACGTATTATTATTTTCACAAGTTCCACTTTTGATTATTTTCACTCCTGCATATGTTACACTTTGGCGCACCACTAGAGGTATCTCTAGTACACACTTTTATATTAACTAATCTTATATATCATAAGAATATGCACTAGACACTCAACCATAACTTAGCACACTTTCTGGTTGTAATTGACTCTTTTGTCATAACTTGTATTCTACGTGTCACAAAGCTACGCTTCAACTATCACAATTAGAAATAAGTGTCACTTTGTTGTCGTTTGAAGGTATGCATGTGGATATTGTGTTTGATGGTATACATATTTGTGAAATTTTTTTGGAACTTGTTTTCATCATGTGTTCTCTCTTGTTCCATTAATTCAAGACTTATCCATTTGTGGGCTTCCCTTGCATTCACACTTTGCATACCTAAAATTTTAGTTACTAAATGAGCACATTGTGCATTCTTATCCAGCAAGGATGTATCACTTACCTCTTACAATTGTGCACTGTGCTATCCTAAGGGAAACCTCTTCCACAAACACATTGTGTAATATTGAACTAGATTCCCTTAGTCTCTTCCTTCTTACTCTTGAAAATTGCATCGAAGAGAGACTCCTGGTCACCTCCATTAAACATTGCATAGCTCTAGTGGATAGTGGAGCCTCCTCCTAATAATTTCTTAAGAGAACTACATAATACAAAATCTCTCTCATTCATGATGAAGTGAGCATCCTCAAGGTACAATCACCTAGCCTTTTGTTGCTTACACCAGTCAACTTCACAATCCCTTCACCAAGCGAGCCACTTATTGAGAATTGCACATTTTTAGTGGGAAATATGACCCTCTCTATCTCACTATAACCCTCAATTTTGCATTCCTAGAGCTACCCCTCAATCACTACAAAGCGCACAGTTAAAGTGGCTAGTCCTATCTATTTTGCTGACTAAACCTCCTCACTACACAATACCTTCTCATGTATTCGCTCCTACTATGAATTACGTATTTCTAGTGGATATTTGGGTCGTCCCTCTGTTCTCGTGAAGCTCAATTGCAGAATCCCTACCTTCTCTTCCTTGCGCACTGCACATCTTTAGTCGGCAATCTCATCACCATTGTCCCATGGAATTGGCCTCTTCATAGAACCTTGAAGGAGCCTCCCCTTATTGTGAATTGTGTAGTTCCATTGGAAAACATGGTCATCCCTTCATCACTACTAAGTCCAAATACATAATTCCTAGTCTGTCTCTCTCAAAACTCTTCCCATTGTCCCATCACAGTTAACATCTTCCATGAGAAAGAAAAGGTAGAATAGATGGTTTTCGAATTGATGTTTGATTTTCATTAGCGGCTTCATTTGCAGGTATTATCGTCTCAACATGGTAGGGTGATTCTCAAGGGAGGTTAGCAAGGAAGGGATACAAGAAGGACATTCACAAAGATAAGACACAATGATGATAATGTGTAGGACACAAAGGAATCCTAGACCAAGACAGGGAAATGGCGACTCCTTTTGACTTGGAAGGTTTTGAATCCTATATAGACCCTTTGGAGGGTCAATATGAAGTATAAGCAATGATTCGTCATGAAGAAGTTGAAGTCATAGTGTGAAAGGGAGGAGCTTGGTATTGATACAATGAAGTCTTATGTCACCACCACCAAGTCATGGCTTCTCAAATTGTCACCACAAAAGTCGCATGTGTCATTGTATATCAGTTGCTCAATGTAATTATGTAATTTCTAAAAAATGAGAGAATGTAAATTGTTTGGAAGCCTAAGGGTCTCACATGGAATGTGAAAAGTCACTAGAAAGTTCTACAATCATGTAGGATTTCAAATTTCACATAGGAATTTTAAAAGTCATAGTAGAAGCTTAAGGGTCATCAAGCGGGTCAAGAATTATATGGGAGGTGCAGAGTCACCTCATTTGCTATAAATACACCCTCATAGCTCAAGAAAAGAACTTTGGACTATTCACCTTGGCTTCTCTAGCTTGGAATAGGAGAGAAGATCATTCTATGGAGGAGCAAGTGGTGACTTAATCTTCCAGTATTGGGGCCAATGTCACATCATTGTTATTGTGCATTTGGGGAATTTCACTTAATATATGAAGCTCTTAGAGTTGACGCACTTTTATGCATATGTCATGAATGATTGTAAGATTGTTCTTTCATTGTTTGTGGTGTATGTATATATTCACACATACTAATGAAAAGAGACTACTTTGTTGGTTATGATATGCATCTTGTTGAATGTGCATTGTTACTTGATTTTATGATCATCGTTATTTTGTGAACTACTTTGCAGGTTAATCAACGATTATTTCCATACTCTTGTGTGTCCTTTTTAGGATAGTAACATTACTTTCTTCTATAGGCTCATTATCTTTTCCCTTTCATAAAAGAACCTTATATACATTGCAATTGTATGCCTCACAGTGTCAACTTACTTACTTATTTCAAAGATTGTTTGCATAATCTCTTATGTTAATAGTTGCAGCCAAGGCAAATCCCTAAGAGTAATGGTGGCGAGGCCTATTATCCAGATGGGATTCCTACTTCAAATGATGTGAGGACTAATAGATTTTTCATACAAGGGAGGCCCCCTTAGTTTGCAAATTTCCAACACCATCAACACATTCTTACAAGTTACTTCTTGATTCTTTGAATAATTGCATTTTCAACCTTATTATGATCAATGTGGCAAGAAAATCAATGCATATCCCCAACGTACAATTGATATTTGATTCATCAGACTAGAGATTTTTTTTTTCATTTAACTCACAATTCATTTTTGATATTCCAAGATGGCCATATTTGTATTTATTAACCAAAATTTTGGGGTTCTTTATAACACTACTTTGAGTAGTGAATTTTCCGAATTCTTCTGTATTTTAATTACAACCTTGCTTTGGTATTTGTGATTGCGGGTGTTTACATATCTTCCCCACAAGATTTTCCGTGGAGTATATTGTACTTCATTTACCTGATCATTTTGATCACATTGCCTTGTATAGTTTTGTGTCCTTTCAACTTATTGTATATTGATACCTATGTGTAGTTACGGACTATTTAATTCATATACGTGTTTGTTATATTTATGCGTATATATTTTGAAATTGGATTTCCAAAATTTAATTTAATTATTAATAATTATTAAATAGTAACGACAAATATGAATGACATTATCCTAAATAATTATTTTTTATTTTTTTTAATTAAATTAGATAATAATAAAAAAATATTATATAACCAAAATTAAATTAAATAAATTATAATTTTATAAAGTGAATGGTATTAATAAATCATCATATTAAGCTATCACAATCTAACAAAAACTGATTTATAAGTTAATAGTGTCAAGGTTAAAATTTTTATATTTTCCCATTACTACTCTAGTAGAGTAAACTAACATCACTAATCAACAAAGTTTAAAACATAACTTTACACAAAAATGGACCACTTCAATCCTCAAATGTATTTTTGACGTATGACAACGTCGATGACACGTACTCCCTGACGTTTAAAAGAGTCAATGCCAGCCATTTCCGGTTCAAATTTCAAGCACGGTCCAGATTTTGTAAATGCCAGATATTTTCTGTCTATATCAATGAAGTTCATCTTCCTCGCATGAACGTATGAGAAACATGATGGCGGATCTGCTTGTAGTTTGAGGCTAGCCCGGAGGGCGCAGCCCGCGGAAAGCACACGGAGAATTTCAGTTACTCATGACTCTGCTGATTGCATACACTGGTGTATATATACAGAGGGGGAACGATATTTCATTTCGGCGCACCAAATGGCCTTTCCATTTGGTAAGCTTTGTCCACAACCTCCAGTTTTTGAAATAATATTGCAATATACCTATACCTCGTTGAATTACCATTTTCATGCCAGCTATCATAGAGTTTCTGAGTTGCCAAATATGGAGATACCCCCGTCGCAGGAACAAAACCATGGCCATGCTCAACCTAGCGAAGTTAGCGGATAAACATCCCTCCAATTTAAGGGAAACCGACTGCGAGAATGGGGGGAGTGGGTATCGGAAATTCGGATACCAAGATCCACGGAGAAGATCTATCCTGGCTCCTACAAAACCGCCAAGCAAGCCGCCCGAACCTTCGACGCTGCAATGTATTGCCTGAGAGGGCCAAACGCTAAATTGAACTTTCCCGATTCTGTGCCCGCCATTCCGTCCGCGTTTTCTCTTTCCGCTCAGCAAATCCAGGTTGCCGCTTCCAAGTATGTCTTGAACGAACTCCCTGCGACTTCGCCTTCTGTGCACAATAATAGTAAAGAGGAACCCTCACGTCGCTCGCAGTCGTCTTCGGTATCTCACATGGAATTGTCGAATGACGCCCAGCATGAAACGGAGGACTCGGCGTTTCGGAAATCTCTGTTTGCGGAACCAGATATTGTTCAGTACTTGAATTTGGAAAAAATCTCGTCCATTGACGAAGAATTGGCGTTGGAGCTCATTCCGACTTCGCAGGAGGAGGAGGACTCCGAGCAACCCATAGGGCTGTGGAACTTTGAAGACAGTTGGGATTCTGGGAGGTGGAAGAATGTAAAAATGGACTTATTCGCCCACTGCCCAGTACCTACATCGGTTTCAAACCTACGGCATGGGAGAATTCTAGCACTACTACCCTAGCATATGATGTAATCTTTAATGGATGATATTCAATCCTAATGCCTTATCAATACGCGCATGTGTTTGGATTAATATGAAGGAAAATAAATATTATTTGTGTTAATTAAATGTTTGGAAATTTTATAAATATGAGTGAAGATAAACTTTATTTATATCTATAATTTTTTTAGAAATTTGATATCCATTCCTAATGCCTTATCAATGGGCACATTGGTGTGTTAAACATTTTACAATGGAGTTTGGAATATTTTGGGAATTTGATAAATATGAAGGAAGATAAATATTATTAATGTTTTTTTTCTTGGAAAAAAGTAATTTCTATTAATGTATAAGAAATTATATTTTGTAGATGCCTAAGCATATGCATGTTGAGGCATGTTGTCTGTTAGATACAAAAAGAATAAAAATGGTTCAGTGATATGTACTCCACACAGGGAGCTCTAAGTATCGGTTGCCTATAACCTAGTGCATCTCTCTTCACATAGAGTATATACATCGAAATTGCATTCTGTCTCTTCGCAAAGAAAGAAATTTACTATAAATATCAAAATTGGTAATTGTTAGTCATGGACTGTAGTTCAAGTGCAATAAAAGATAAATAGCATAAAATATATACAAGTGTTCATGCAAAATATAATGGGCTTATAGCCCATGATCATGAAGATCGATAATGGGTCTATGATAATGCTCATAAAATGCCCCATTGATCTCCTGTTTAACCAGTCATTGATCTGCCTGAGCGCTGCCTCATTTGATAGGAAGTTTGCCGCAGAGTTGCGCTCCCTGTAAATGCGATGACATACAAATGAGTCAAATGTAGAAATGAGTCTGTGAGCCTCATCCAATATATGCCTCAGAGAATATGCAGTGCAATGAGATGCTTTATCTAACCAGTTGCAAACAATTTTGGAATCCCCAAAAAGCTGAAGATGTCTGCAATGTTTTTCTAATGCAAAATGTATGAGATGTTTTGCAGTGCATAATTCAACGTAATTGTTGGCACCCCTCCCCAATTCCATCTGGATTTTGTAACAATGAGATTCATTCAAATAAAGTATGGCTCCTCCCCCGCAGCCCACATCTTGTGCGGATCCATCAAAATAAGCCCATGGGATGGTCTTATCTATAATTTCAGGTTTAATGACTTTGGGGGAGGTTGGGAGTCCTCCTCAAGAAGGAGGTCATAATCTGCAGCAACTCTGTTCATGATAGAAGGCTAATGTGGATCCTTTAAGTTAAATATGGAATGATTTCTTGCAATCCAAAAAGACCAGCACATAAGTAGTGGCATATTCCTGGCTTTACTGTTATGGCCTACACACCATAAGTTTCGGGCTTCCATAATGTTCCTGCCTTGCTAAGATTTTAATGAAGGATAGAGAGCAGTGATGATATTCCATTGTTCAATGATAATGGGACATGTAAGGAATAGATCTTTTGTGCTCTCCTCATCTCTATGACATAGATGACACCAGAGTGGCCCATGAAATGTTCTTTTCATCAAATTAAGGCCAGTGGGAATCTTGTCAAATAAAATATTCCACATCAGCAAACGGGCTCTTGGAGCAGCTTTGAGCTTCCAGAGTACCTTCCATGAGGGGTCAATATGTTGTGGTCTATAAGGTTCCATCAGTTTGATATATCTGTCTTTTGGTGAGTATCTGCCATGCTTGGCATGTGCCCATACAATTTCATCTGCACCTTCTGTAATGCGTATATGAGCCTATGTAAGGGCCTCCATGAATTCATACCATTCCTACTGCCTAAGATCAGGTATATCCAATTCTTGAGCAGTTTTCCATGCCTGTTGAAAAATAGAAGAATTATTATTGTCTGCAATATGACTAATGTAAGTGATTCCCATATTGAATAGGTGTTGAATCAATTCTGCAGACAGTCTATGTGTGTTGCCAAAGCTGATCCAAGGATCTGGGCCAATGCAGGCAACATTGCCATCTTTGATTCTCCAGGTTAAGCCATCTCTAATGAGGGAGATAGAGTTGATAACCACCTTCCATATAATTGATACACTGTTGCTGCATCTGTGGTGCTGTCTAATCCAATCCATAATATCCACCGGGCAGATATATTTAGCATATGCCACCTTGGTCCAAAGACTATTAGAGGAGATAAGTTGCCAACAAAGCTTTGCGGCTAATGCTCTGGAGAATAAGTCCATTCTTTTGATACCCCAGCCACCCCATTTCTTGGGTTTAGCAATCGTGTCCCATTTGACCCAGGCAAATAATCGACCAGGTTGATTACCTTTCCATAAGAATCTGCAACAAATATTTTTTAGTCTAGTTAGGATACCTCTCGGAATCCAAGCCAAAGTCATCCAATACACAGGTGTTTCTTCCAACACAGTGTTTATAAGAAGAAGTCTTGCAGTGCGAGAGATGTATCTATGGTACCAAATGTTAAGGCATTTTTCCACCTTAGCTATAAGGCAGGTTCAGTCAGTGATCTTATAACCATGGGGATTTAGCCTGTACCCCAGTTATTTTAGACCATCTTCAATATTTTGAATACAAAAAGGAAACCGTTGAGTAACAAATAAGATTTCATGGTCGGAGCAACTTGGAGCCAATAAAGTAGACTTGCTGACATTAATTATTATCCCAGTAGCCTGCTGAAAGAGGCTA
Source organism: Pinus taeda (assembly GCA_000404065.3). Taxonomy (NCBI): domain Eukaryota; kingdom Viridiplantae; phylum Streptophyta; class Pinopsida; order Pinales; family Pinaceae; genus Pinus; species Pinus taeda. Next base: position 47,141 of record APFE031126527.1, read on the forward strand.
AATATGTTTAAATATTATTAATGTTAATTAAATTTTTGAAAATTTTATAAATATGAGTAAAGATAAACATTATTTATATCTACTAAATTTTTCGAAATTTGATAAACATAAATGCAAATAAACAATATTTATGTCTATTGAAATTTTGAAATATTCTATAGTTGATATGAAATTAGGAGTAAAATATCCTTTACCATAAAAGTTTTGGGAATAAACAAAATTGTCTATGTTTATTGGAAAGGAACACTGTTTTAATTATTATTGTGTTTTGAGCTATTTCAGCAAACAGCAGAAACAAAGCCAATTAATTGAAATGAATGAAAAGTAAATTATAAAATTGTAAATATTTAATTTTAATATTGAATTACCATAAAAATGTTTGGAAGAAACAAAATTGTCCATGTTCATTGGAAAGGAACATTTTTTCAATTATTATTGTGTTTGAGCTATTTCAGCAAATAGCTGAAACAAAGTCAGCGAATTGAAATGAATGAAAAGTAAATTACAAAATTGTAACTATTTAATTTTAATAATGAATAAAAATATTAAAGAGAAGATATTTTGATGATAAAAAATATTACGTGGGGTTGAAGAAAACTAAGATTAATTAAAGATATAAAAAAAATTGGTTTTTTTTAATTAATTATGTGAAATATTGTTTTATAACTATCCTAAATAAAAATAAGAATTATAATATTATATGGAGGTTGAAATTAAATCAAATAAATTAGTATTTTTTTATATTAAATTTTTAATTTTAGCAAAGGAGGGAAGTGAAACATTTTTATGTTAATTAGATTTTTAAATATTTTTTAATTTAAAATAAAATAAAATGCGAAAGCGTCTATCCATATAAAATGTAAAAGCGTCTAACACTATAAAATTTATCGATGTTTACTTAAAAGGAACAATATTTCAATTATAATAAATTACTTATATCATGAAAAGGAGAGATAGATATGTTGGTGATATCTTAGTAAATAGTTGTATGATATGCTAATTAAAGAATTTATCCATGTTTATTTAAAAGGAACCATATTTATATCATGAAAAGGGAGATAGATATGTTGGTGATATTTTAGTAAATAGTTGTATGATTTGCTAATTAAAGAGAATGAAAAATAAATTATAACATTACAAATTTTACATTGTTATTATTTAGTTATAACATTGAATATTGATATTTTAAAATAATGATAAGTTAAAAATATATATTTTTTTATTTTTTATTTAACAAAAATATATGAATATGGTTTATTAATTATTTTAAATTTTAAAAATTTAAAATATAATTTAGTGAATTAAAAATAAAAAATATATATATATTATATACCTATATTTTTTACACAAAATTTTAATTAAAGATTAAAAATATTATAATATTATTATTATTATTTGTTATTAATTAAATGTTATAAAATTAATATATTTTTTATGTGTTTTGTATTTGTAAAAGGCAGCATATTCTTAAAAGACAAGAGAATCTCTTACACCTTTTTAAGGTAGCTTCTAAGAAATTCTGGAGGCAGATTGTAACTAGAAAATCTAAAGATAATAATAAAATTGCTTTACACGACTGGAATTCCTATCTTAAAAAGCTTTATGAATCTCTAAATGTCATGGATAACTTTGAAACCCTGCTCACAATAAAGGAAGTTTTCTCATTAGAAGACATTGAATTTGGGATTAATCGCTTGGCTAATTGGAAAGCTAAGGACATTGAAGGTTATCAAGCGGAAATCTTAAAAATTGGAGGTCACGTCCTCATTCCCCACATTTACAAGCTTTTTGATCAAGCGGTCAAGAAAGGGTTGTTCAAAGCCTCATTATCCCTATTTTTAAAAGTGGGGATACAAATAACCCCTTTAATTATCAGACAATTACGATCAGCCCTCTCCTAGCCAAGTTATATGGTATTATTTTGGAAAGGAAGTTGAGCATATGGCTTGAAAGGGAAGGTAAGCAGGCTAAAGGCCAAGTGGGTTTTAGAAAGCAGCACTCAACAACAAACCACCTCGTTATGCTTAGGATCGTTGTGGAGGAATGCCACAATGATAAATCCAATTCCTTTTGTTGCTTTGTGGACTTTAGAAAGGTTTTCGATACAGTTCCTAGAAACAACCTTTGGAGCATATTAGAAGAGCTAAAGGTTCCTTTTGAGTTGAGAGTTGTCACTATAAGGTTATACAAGATTGTAATTGCCAAGTTAAAGAGCAATGAGGGGTCGTCGAAAGATATTAAGTGTAATATCAATGTTAAACAAGGTTGCCCCCTCTCCCCTACCCTATTTGGCATTTACATCGACAAGCTAGAAGGTTGTTTAGAGGAAGCACGATGTGCTGACATGATCTTAGCTAGGATAGTCATCATCCTTCTTCTCTACGCTGACAATATTGTTCTTCTCGCAAGGTGCCCATCGGATCTCGATAAGCAACTTATACTTCTTAAGGATTTCTACTCTACCATGGGTATGATTGTTAACGCTGACAAAACAAAAGTTATGATTATCAAATCCAAGAAGGACACTTATGCTAATTTTATGTATGACAATAGTAACTTGGAGGAAGAGTCTTCCTACAAGTACCTAAGAATTGATATTCATCACAAGCTCAAGTGGAACTATAGCATTTAGAAAAGGATTAATGGGGGATGGAAAGCTTATTTTGGTCTTGAAAATAATTGTAAAATGGAAAACCTTGTAATGTGGGATAGAAAGAAGTTCCTCTTTGAAACTTTAGTCACTCTGGTTATCTTATATGGATGTGAGGTTTGGAGCTATAGCATCTCTAGAGAATCCTGGAGAAAGATTGATCAAATCCAGAAGCGTTTTATAACTTATAACCTCAAAATTAAAAGCAACACACCCTATCCTATTCTCTTTATAGAAGTGGGTCTTTCCCCTATCTAGAGCCTAGCTATGACTAGGCTGCTGTTGTACAAGCACAAACTCAATAACATAGGAGACCATAAACTTCCTAAGCTAGCTTTAAATTCCAGCCAAAACCACCTAAGGCTCAAACGAGGTTGGTATAAAGACACCAGGGCCTGGTTAAACAATTGGGAGATCGACGAGAATGTTGCATTGCAAAACATTAATAACATTAAAAATATTGTTACTTCTATGTTCAAAGAAAAAAATGCGGTGTGAGAAAGATTTAGAAGTTAAAAGAAAAATAAGATATTATAAGGAGGTCATCAATCCCACCCTAGAAGATCAAAAGTATCTCTCTGTTTTAACTAGCTCAAAGAAGAAAATTAATATAGTCAAGATTAAAATGAACTCTCATGAGCTCCATAGTGAAACGGGTCATTGGGAAGTTCCTAAAATACCATGGATGGAAAGGTTCTGCCTTCTCTATGAGAATACGAACATCGAGGATGAAAATCACTTCGGGTTAGAGTGCCCTACATACAACCACATTAGATCTCAGTTTCAAAATCTTTGTTGCAATACTAACCTTCCTAGCCTTTTACATTGTCAAAATTATAGTGAGCTCAAGAGGCTTATCTCCAAGTTTTTTGAGCATAGGAATAAAATCTTAAATCAAACTAAATAATTCGTTTCTTTGGGTCTGATAGACCAAAGTTTGGTCTCAATAGACGTTAAACATCATCATCATCATCATTAAACTGAAAATTAAGTAAAGTTAAAAATATATATAGTGTAAAAATATGAAAAAATGTTTTTAAGTTTTATATAAAAATGACTATTTAATTAAGGTTCAAATGATTAATTTTGTAAAAATAAAAATGATGTTCTATCATTTTTATATCAAAACTGTTAAATAATTGTAAATTAGATTTGGTAAAAAACTATAAATTATATCGGCAAGTCAAAAAGCAAAAATGAAAATATTCTATGAAGTTTAAAATTATAAATATATTGGCATTTCACGTGAGAAGTTAGGCATAGTACACTTTATGAAGGAGGAATCATAGTTTGAGAACCTAAGGGACGTGAAAGAATATGAAAATGGGCTTAATTTTTTTGCAGTTTATGATTATTGCCAATTAACTATATTGATTTCAAACCTACCAGTGTCACGGCATGCTTGAAGTGTCTCACTATTTTATTTTTTTGTGACACATAGTAATATGTTTGAATTGTTTCACTGTTATTTTTTTGACACATGATGAATTGGTAGCTGCTAGTCCTAATTTATGGGAGACCTATGATCAATCTTTGTAGGAGCCTCTATAACACCAAGAGTATATTTAACTACTTGCAAGTCCAGTGTACTCAATGAGATTTGAATTTCGGTCTCCCAGAGCTTCGTCCAAATCGACTTATCGTCAAACCGCACATCATTGTGCTTGAATTGTCCCACTATTACCACATATATAATGTCATTGTTAGTGGATGATATTCGATCGGATACCTTATAAATCCACGCTTTTCTTTGTCAAAACTCCTCCTTTTGCAAACGTGTAGTTACTAGAAAGTTTACCAGTTTTGATTAGATATTGTAATTTGGGAATATTTTGGAAATTTGAGAGTTTCCAAGTGTTTATCAGATATTGTGATTCTAGAATAATTTGGAAATGAATAAGATAAATATTATTTGTTTATTAAAATTTTTAGATATTTTATGGTTTACATCAAAATAAGTGTAGAAGTTTCCATTACCATAAAAGTATAGCTTTGAAAAGATTTGTAAGGAGATTTTTAGATATTCGGTGAGGACCGGAGCGAGAGTGCCATGCTGCACAGAGAGCCTATCAGAGCACTTCGTCGCCGCTTCAATAGCCAATGATCTTATCCAGCTAATCACACACCAATCTTTTCTAGACATTTCTGGGACGCTCCTTAGTTTCGTTGAGTTTTTGCCATGTCTTGGCTCCTACATTGGCCATCCCGTGCATGCAAAACTTTCCCCATGTTGCATTACCAAGTGGAAGCTCTTGCATGCATTCTCTTCGTCGTGCTGACACCTGACCTGGGTTGGGTTTCTTTAAAAGGAGCTGCTTCGATCGTGTGCGTTTTCAGCCTTTTGGCCTTCTGGCCGTCTTTCTTTGTCCATCTCTGTTTGAGGAGGTTATCCTTATCTTAAACTATATCTTTTCTCTCTGTGGTATCCTCTGGTTCAGCTCACCTCTCAGAGGATTGGTGGTGCTATGCGCATGGGGTCCTTGGTTCTCTCGCTCGCGGTGGAGTACATGGTTTTGAGGTTAGTCTCTTTGTTTCTTCTCTTATGAAGGTTGGACTATCTTTTATCTCTAGGTGCAGGGTTGTTTATTTTCTTAGGAGTCCTGGAATATACAGAGAGTTTCTGTCTAAGTGATTTTCATAACGAACTGCTTTCATTGTTAGTTATTATATCATTTGGACTCTTCTGTATTTTTTTTCTGTATTTAGTCTTTAGTTATCTTAACGTGCTCTGTTCATGATTTGGAATGTCATGATGCTAAAGGCTTTTTTCCTTAGATTGAAGCACTCCTTTGTCATCTACAAGCCGTGTAGTGACTTTCGTTTTAGAATTGGGAAATGGTGGTGTGTTTTTGCGATGTATTGCTGCTGTTTTGTGTGCCAGGAATCCTCCTCCACTTAGCCGCTTCCATCCCCTGATGCTCAGCGAACTCGATCTGGTGTATGTAACGGATTCATCTGGGATGACCGGAAGAGATTATCGGTAATTTTTTCCGGGAATGGAAATTTCGTTACCTTCCTCTGGAATTTTTTTTCAAATTTTCGCGGAGTTATGGTCTATGTCCTTCTTATGGCATGGATTCTACACTTGTGTGTACTTTCGATATAGACACATCCCTCTTTTGTCACTTTGACGGCTGCTATCGTCATCCTATGCTTTGTTCCTTGACTAAATGTTGGCCTTTTTTAATGTACCTAACATGTTTGGTAGTGTGCATTCCTTCCAGATTATTCTATGCGATGTTCCCTAGGTCTGCTTTGGGCTATCCTCCTTAAATTCCCCTCATCTGGCTTTCTTATCATCTAGGAGTTTTGTTCAGTTTCTGTCCTGGGGGCGTTTAATATTTTATACCACCCTATCCTAGATCTTTATTATCGTCAGGGATTTTCTAACTGGGGTTATATTTTCTATTGTTTCTATGGATGTTGGGTCAGACACATCTACCACGGAGGCTATGATCCGGGCCACCATCCTGGCTGAGAAGGATAGTGAGGTGTCCAAGGAGTCTGCTGGGTGGCAGGACATGGTGGACGATATGTTCGTTAAGCCTACGTGTCATAAGATGGTCAGGCCCCCTCTAGAGATGGGGTATCCCGTGTGAACGATGGGAGTTTGAATGAACATGCATCCCATTACAATAAAGGCAGGAATCTGGTCAAAATCTCCTCCCCGCCTCAAGCTATCTCTCTCGACATTTCTCATCTCTCGAAAAGAATTGATAGCCTGCAGAATCTTGCCTTGGTGGGTAGGTGGCATTTCGCGGAAATGGACGATGCAGATATGAGGAAATGGCTTGATGATCGGTGGAATCCCTTGATTGGTTATACCCCCATCATATCGTGCCTCATGAAAGAGTGGTATTATTTTCACTTCCTGAAGGTTTCGGATTTAAAGACTGTCTTCAAGGGTCCTTGGGTTTGTGGTAGGAGCTTTCTAGCTCTCTACAGGTGGTATATCGGGTTTGATCCTTTAAAAAACACTCCATCTAATCATTTGATTTGGGTTAAACTTCCAAATCTTCCTCTGGAAATGTGGTCCTCAGAATCCCTCGTAGAGATAGGAAACTCCATTGGCAGGTTTGTTTATGTCGATCCATGGTGCCGAGGAGAAAAAGATAAAAGGATTGCGTGGATTCTCATTGAGAAGGCATATAAGGGGGGATATCCTGATCACATTGAGATCGAGTGGGGGCGCTGCAGAATTGAACAAAGATTAGATTTTTGGGGTATCCCTTTTTGGTGTTCCTCATGCCACAGAACTGGGCACTTGATTAAAAATTGCAAGCGTAAAGTTGCCCCGAAACCAAGGATGGTCCGTTAGAGTTTTCAGGCTAACTCTTCCTTTCCACTGTCTGAGAAGAACCTTTCAACCTTTGTATGTTTATCTCCGTTCGACCTCTTGTATGGATTGGCTCATAAAAACAAGGATCTTGTCCTGTCTCAGGGCCTGTCTCCCCGGGTCTGGTCTTTTGAATCTGATGCTCGCCTGGCTTCCTCGGAAATGCATGTTTGCCTCGACGTAAATAAACCCTCTTCCAACTTTTGTGCATCCATTCCTGAGCCATTGGATGATAAGGCTGTCCTTTCTCCTCCTCCCCTGCAATTTAAAGATTTTATTGTCGGCTCCCATCCCATCTCGATTTCATCCTCCTCCCCATCGCCGGACAAGCAACTTCTTTCATCCTCAAAAGGCAAAGGGCCCCTGGTGGTTGCCACTCATTTCAATTCCCCCCTGGCATCCCCGGTCAATGGTTTCAATAGTGACATAGATCTCTTGCTTTGTAAAAAATCTCTTCAGCTGGAACCTTTGACCATTCACAAACCTTTTTTCCCTTCTCCTCCATTCATTAGCCTTGACTCTACTAAGAACATCACTGTTCAGAAAAATCACAAGGGTGGGAGTCATCATTTTAGGGGGAAAACGTCTGTTTCTGAATGTGGAGTAAGAAATCTATCTCTCGTCGATGTCCCCATTCATGACATGACTGAATTACAGCCTCTTAGAGTGAGCATGGCTGGTGAGCCTTCCAAATGACTTTTATTGTTTCCATGAATATTAGGGGTTTAGGCATAAACCCAAAATTCTTGGCGCTAAAGGACATTTTCCTTTCGGCTCGACCAAAGATTATTTTAATTCAAGAAACCATGCACAACAGCCAGGTCTCCATTTCTTATTTTAGGAAGATGTTTCCTTCATGGTTTATGGTTGCTTCTGAGGCTAGAGGCCTGCCTGGAGGGTTAGCAGTTTTATGGGATGCTAATTGGATTAGTGCCAAAGCCTACAAATGTTTTGCTAGTATTCTTATTTCGGCTTCTATCAGAGGTCAATGTTTCCATATTAATATTTTGAACACCTACGCGCCTTACAAGAAGAAACTTCCTTTCTGGGAGAAAATGTTTGCCTCGAGATTTTTTGAACTGGAATATTTGATGATTGCTAGAGATCTAAATCTTAATTTAAGCTCTGATGAATGTTGGGGTAAATGCAGAAAAAATGACCTGCTTGTAGATCGTGTTAAGCTGGAACTTCTCAACAATAATCTCGTGGATATTTCTCATACTAATATGTTGCCAACATGGGACAACAATAGGACGGGCGAGGCATACATTGCTAAGAGGATTGATTGTTTCATTCTGCATGCAAGCATTATAGACAAGATGGGCATGCCCATCTCCACCATTGGGAACGCCTTTACATCAGATCACAGGCCTTTTTTCCTCAGCTGGCGGGAAAAGGGATTTAGATTGGGATACCCCTTCAAATTTAATCAAACTTGGTTAGAGGACCCTGACTTCAATGTTATCATTTCCAATACTTGGAAGGAGCTATCGGTTAGAGATTTAAATCCCCCTCTTATGACTTTTAGAGAGAAGTTGGCAGTTATGAGGAAGGTGGCGAAGAAATGGCAACAGGATAAGAGGAAAAAGAATAGACAGGCGCTTCTTTCCATTCAAATAATGGTGGACAACATCCTGGGGGCGTCGACCGTAAGTGATTTCCTTCTCAGCACCAAATGCTGCTTAAGAGAATTAGAAAAAGAAAAACAAAAGTTACTGGACCAGGAGGAGGAAACTTGGAGGCTCAAAAGCCAGGCAATATGGCTTAAGGACGGTGATTGAAACACAATTTTTTTTCATAAATATGCAAATGCCAGGTGGGAAAAAAATACAATATGGAGGATTAGTGATGGCAACTGTGATTTTTTTGTTTCTCAACATGACATTTCTAATGAGGGTGTGTGGCATTTCAAAAACCAATATAAAAGAAAGAAAGTTTGTGATTTTTAGGATACTCTTTGGGGTATCGATCTGGTTCCTAATATGTTTGATGACGAGGAAAATGCAAGCCTTTTCTAGCCTATCACAAAAGAGAAACTTCTAGGCACAATCAAAGCTTTCAAAAAGGATAAATGCCCAGGCTCGGATGGCTGGACCATAGAATTTATCTCTCATTTTTAAGATATCTTAAAAGGAGACTTGTTGAGGATGGTCGAGGCATCTCGGATGTCTGGCAGTATTCACCACATCATTTCTTCATCCCAGATTGCATTAATCCCCAAAAAGGCAGGCGTGGAATCTTTTCAAGATTTCAGACCAATATCGTTATGCAATATCTCCTTCAAGATCATTTCCAAAATTATTGCGGAGAGAATGAAACCGACGCTGGCCACTTTCCTCTCCAAAGACCAACATGCTTTTTTAAAGGGGCACAATATATTGGATGTTGTTGCTATTACACAGGAAAGTTTGTTTTCTATGATTTCGAGGAATATGGATGTAGCCATTCTAAAAATTGATTTGCAAAGAGCTTACGATTGTTTGGATTAGGGATTCATTAGAGTTATGTTGGCGAAGATTGGACTAATTCCATAATCCATCAATTGGATCATGTCATGCGTTGAGAACGTCCACTACTCGGTCATTATTAATGGCATGCCCTCTCCTTTCTTTGTAGTAGAGAGGGGTCTCCGTCAAGGATGCCCCCTCTCTCCTCTTTTATTTATTCTGGCGATGAATTCCCTCAGCCTACAGATTAACAATGCAGTAGTCGAAAAGAGATGTAGACCGATTAGGATATGTAAGGACATCTATTTATCTCACAACCTCTTTGTTGATGATGTGCTTATTTTTGCTATGCTATGTAGGGCCTCCTGGATTTGTCTTAATGAAATTCCAAAATAGATTCCAGAGAGCTACTGGGTTATATATTGACAAAGGAAAATCCTCACTTTTCCACAATGACACAAACATGGAACTGGTGATCTAGATTACTGAGCTGTTAGGTATCGAATCAAGATCGCTTAATGGGGGTTTGAAATATTTGGGTTTCCAACTCAAGGCCAAGGGCTATTCCAAAGCGGATTTGCAATGGCTGGTGCAGAGATTCTATAAAAAGATCTCGGCCTGGGAATATAAATCCCTTTCTTTGGCAGGTAGAGTTGTTCTTTCTCAGGTGTTATAGCGCAACTGGCTATTTATTGGGCTCATATCTACTTCCTTCACGCTAGCATTATTCTCAAGATGAACAAATTGATGGCTAATTTTATATGGGGCGGTAGATCTATCAGAAGCAAAATCCATTTGGTGAAGCTAGAAAAGATTTCTCTTCCAAAGAAGCTCGGTGGTTGGGGCTTGTTAGATATGCGTACTTTTGGAAGAGTGCTCTTATGTAAAACGCTGTGGAGAGGCATTTTCGGTGGTGGTCTATGGAGTTTGACTATTAGGAAGAAATACATGCATGACAGAGATCTAGAATTTTGGTAAAGGAGGGGTACTATTGGGGTCAGACACGGATCTGTTATTTAGCTCAATCTCAGGAAGGTTCAGCAATTTTTTTTGGAGAACATCAGATGGAACCTGTACACTGGCAACCGTATCCTGATCGGTTTCGATGTCATTGTGGGCGGGTGTGAAGGTGTTCTCTTCCCTGATTGCCTCCTGCATTTTCTTCACAGGAAAGGCTTTTTTACATGGGATAAATTGATTTCATCTTGGAATGGGCCTATTCCAATATGGAAAGATGCCCACGAGCTCAATTTGTCAGTCACGCTGTGTCCAGTTTGGAAATCTATTAGAAATACTATTTGTAGTATGGGTATCCTCTGCACCAGGACTACGGACCAGCTCATGTGGGTCGTTCCAAAAGCCAAGTCGCCAACGCGTGTAAAAGACATCTATGCTTATATGATCAATTCAAAGTCTTCAGATCCTCGCACAATATTCCCCCCGAGCTTTTGGAAATCGGAATGCCCTCTCAAAATGATCCTGGTTTTGTGGTTGGTCTTCTACAACAGGAATCTGACCTGGGAAACTTTGAGGAAGAGGTGCTGGCATGTTCCGAGCAAATGTGTTATGTGTGAAGCTGCGGAGGAATCTAATCTACACATGTTCTTCCAGTGCAACTCCACTCTTCAGATATGGTATAAATTGTCTATGCTTTTTGGTTTTCCTCACGTGGTTTTTGTTTCAATACAGGATGCTTTTCAATGGTGGTGCATGCAAATGGACACTAGGTAATCTCTATTTATCATGACATTATGGAGCTTATGGAAATGGAGGAATGCCAAGATATTCAAAGATTCAAAAGAGCCTATAGAGTCTACCTTGAACCATATTTTTTCCATATAAGATGGGATGCCTGTTAAATTGCACAAGCTGAAAAAGTATTGCATAATGGAGGTGGATGATCCTCTCAGAAGTATTCCCTGTGTTTTTTTTGATGGGGCCAAGCAACTAAATAATTGTGGATGTGGGGTCCACGTCATAATGGACGAGAAGTTACAATATTTTTTATCGTGGAATGGTGGGAACGGAACTAACAGTTTGGCTTAGGCGAGAGCTCTTGCTGGTTTGCTTGCTTTCTGTGTATTTTTTGGTATACAAAACATTACAATTTTCGGGGATTACAAAATGATTGACCATGTTAGCGGAGCATGTCACATCAGTTATCCTCATTTGGCGAGGTGGTTGGATAGGATTATGTATTTCTGGAACAATATGGAACAGTGCTCAATTCACCACATCTACCGCTCACAAAAAGCCCACGCTGATCGTCTATCAAAGAAGGGGCTGTCTTTAGAGCCGGGTTTTTGGTCTTTGATGGTTTCCGAGGGAGACCGTTCTTGCTACATTCATGATTTTTCCATCCCTGGAATATGATCTTCTCTCCTTACCTATCTACTTTCTTGTTATCAGTTAAATCCTTTTTTATTTGTGTTCTGACATCTGTCCCGGTAGAGACTGATCCGGTGCTATGTTTTTGTTTCGATGACAATTCGATCTCCTTAGGTTATATGCCTGCATGTTTTTCATGTTTTCATGTACTGGCAGGATGACTAGTTCTATTTTTATGATCATGACCTGATGGGCTGACAAGAAGGAAAGTTTTGATCCATGATGTATCTTTTGCTCTAATTATATTGACTCAATATAATACTATGAATATTTTTTTCTCTGAAAAAAAAAGAGTTATTCCGGCAAATACCTACATCCAAGTAACCTAGTTGAAATGAATGAAAGTAAATTATAAGATAGTAAATAAGATTAAAAAAAATATTTAAAAATGAGATTTTTACAATGTTAAATATTATGTGACGTTAGAATTAATAAAAGATATATGTTTTTTTATTTTTCTTAATCACTAATACACTGTATGGTTATAATTATCATAAATAAATCTAAGAATTACAATATTGTAATCCAATTGAAATTGAAATTAAAATGAATTTTTAAATTTTTTTATTATATTTTAAATTTAGGAAATGAGTAAAGTGAAATATTATTTAGGTT
>APFE031126527.1:62023-144057 GCA_000404065.3 Pinus taeda
AATAAATTTTATATATAATTGGTAAAAGTTTGATTTCAAATTTTATTTTTCTTTATTTATAATTATTGCATAGATTTAGGATTGCGATTTCAAAACAAACAGTTTTCAAAAATTTTGAATTGTATTTGATGAGCAAATCCCTCCATAACTTCCTAATATCAAGGAAAGATTTTAACAATTTTGAATTGTATTTAATGAAAAAATCACCCTAACGAACAAATTACCCCGTCAAATTCCATCCATTCATAGAATAACATTGCATATATTCAGTGCCTACCTAAAAGAGAACACGTAATCTGTAAATGTCCACTTTCATTAATATTTAAGCCTATAAGAATTTATTTTGAATCAATTCACCTGCCAATTTCATCAACCATTTTTACGAGCCCGTCATCTGTTCAATATATGTGACACTATTTTACACCCACAAATTCTCCCTGTTGCTATCATGCTTGCCGAAAGGGAGGCTCGGCGTCACACGTGTGTGCAACTTCTCTGTGTTTATTCGCTGCCTGTTACTGTCATGCTTGAGGTAAGGGAGCCTTCGTATCACGCGTCTCTGCAACTGCTTTGTGTTTATTCGCTGGTCATTGAATATAACATATACAGAGAACATTTCCTATGATAAAATATCAACGACGCTTAATACTTCTAACACAATATAACCTGCAAGAAGTCAATGCGTAAATGCAGTTATATGTTATTTATAATGTAATATCAAAGGTTTGAATATTGTAAGGTTCACACTGTTATGTGTAACTTCAGATTCTCCCCCATTTTTTTTGTTTTATTCAATTTTAAAATTATTGAATATCTCCATATTAATTTTATTAATATAAACTAAATTAACGCAACAATATGTCTATATAAATAAATATTGCAATTCAGAATTTTGGGGCAACATCAAAAAGTATAACAATAATCTTAATTTTGGTAGCATAGCCCAAAGCAGATCGATTTTATCAAAGTCTCAGACAATTGACCTTCGTAAAGTCTCACTCAATGCTTCCTAAGAGTACCACCACTTTAGTTTTACATATGCATCAAAGTCCTCATGCGCAAGCTTGTCTAAGTCTACCTAAGACAGAATGACGGACAACTTGTAGAATGAGAGAGCTCTAGTGACTCGAATGCCCTAATGGCAATACATTTTCCCTTATTTATAGGATTTCAAGAGAGCATCTAGTCTCTTCTCGAAATATGACCTCTGTCTACATAATGTGTAAAAACTATAGATCTCAAATCTAAAATTTTCCACAGACTCTCTGAAATGTGGGTCAAGTCCCATCAAAGGTCGGAGAAGTGCTTAGAGTTTTAGATATTCATCCGGAAAGTTAACCTAAGATTTACACAGTGGAGATTCTTTATGGAGAGAACCCACTAAAAACCAAAAGTAAGGATCATTATTGTCCTTAAAGTTATTAACAGTGGAGATTCTTTTATGGAGAGAACCCACTAAACACCAAAAGTAAACTTTGTACAAGAGAAAAGAGAGATGCTCTTAATAATATCCTTTTGGACTATGGTAAGTCATATCCACTTGGAGGAGAATAATCACTTTTTTCCGAGGAGTCTTCATGGAGGGCTGGCTGGGCCCTAGGAATAACTTGATCAAGTGAGTGAGGAGCAAATTGTCCAAGACAAGCGTAGAAAGGACTGTACATTAAATGATGATCTAGCTGATCAGCTAGAAGACAGGTATCTCCAAAAATTTCTACAGCCAAACGGAGCTCATTCTGAGCAGTGAGGTTGACTGTTGTAACTTGGTGAGATAAACTAAATGCAAAGATGTTGTAAGCCAATGCCCCTTCCTGTAATTCAATTATGAGAAGATTGATCATAGCTTTTGCAGAAAGATTTTTGATCTCAAAAATTCTGGGAGAAAACATGTAGAACAAAACTTCTAGCAAGGGTCTCCAAGACCTGTAATTGCTCATTATATCTTCATAATATGCATAAACATGGATTTCCTTGTGTGTCCGAGCAAACTGGAGTATGCCATAATATTCATACCATGTGATAGTAGGGTCACAAATATAAGCAATGTGCAAATTTCTAGTGTGGCCAAAATAAATATGGATGTTATTTATTAGGTTCCAGTTGATGTCATATGCAAGACTTCCATTCTGAGAATTATACCATTTGAAATCATTTGTTGAACCTAAATGGGAAGTAATTTGATTTTAGTGACTAGACATTCCCAACAAAATTCATGCCTGCAATCTGAACATAGCTCAATTTGGAACCTTTGTTTCTTGGAACTAGAGCTTTCCCCTATTTCGAAGACTTTGATTTCTTGGGTAGGATTGCTACGTTCTCTAGTGAGCATATCTGCAAGGTAGTTTTCTTTACCTAATTTGTATATGATTTCAAAATCAAATCCATCAAACCATAATGCCCATGATAAAATTATTGAATTTCCTTGTTCTAACAGACATTTTCTTCCAAGCATTCCTTTCATATGCTTGAGATTTGTTTTTACCGTAAAATGGACACTTTTCAAGAAGAGATGAAATCTCTTGATGCCTCTCTTGATTGCCAGAATTTTTTTGTGTGAGGAGGGATATTTTAATTCAGTATCTGAAAATATCCCTGATGCATAGTCACAAACTTCTTCCTTTTTATGTTGTTTCTGTAATGAAACTGCAACCCATACATAATTAGAAGCATCTCTTTCTAAAATGAAAGGCAAATTATCTTACAGTAATGTAAGAGGAGGAAGAGTTTTAATTTTATCCTTGATTGCTCTGACTGCTTTTGTCATGGCATCTATCCATACCGAATTCTTCTTAAGCCTTTGTTGTATGACCTTTGCATCTGTGGAAATTTATGATATAGTTCAAACATCCAAGGAACCGTTGAGTAGTCTTCATATCTAGAAACTGGTCTCAAAATTTTAATAAATTCTGCAAAACATGATCTTATAACATTATCTTTCCCTGTGAAATGACAAGACCAAGATAGTTTATCTTGGTTTAAGCAATGACAAATTTGTCTAGTCCGGAGGACAATACTAAACCATGCTTATACATAAGCTCATAGAAAGCTTCAAGATGGATTTTATGTCCTTGGAGATCTTTACTGAAAACTAATAAATCATATATATATACAATGACAAAATTTAAATGTATGAATATATTTTCCATTCTTTTCTGAAATTCAGATGGTGCATTCTTTAAACCAAAGGGTAGAATCGTCCATTGATATTGTCTGTTTGGGACAACAATTGTTGTTTTGAATTTGTCACTTGGAGCAATTCCTATTTGCCAAAATCCACTCTTCAGATCAAATTTGCTAAAAATGTTAGTTTGAGAAATGCTAGCTAACAAGATTTCTTTGTTTACAAGAGGATACCTGATAGGAGAGAGGCAATCATTTAGAGCTTTATAATTTATGACTAACCTCTTCTTTCCTCGTTTTTGTTTTGAATGCTTGTTGACATAGAAAGTTGGGCATGCCCATGGGATTTTTAATGGTTCAATAAGACCTCTGTCAGGCAGTGGTTGAATTTCTTGTCTGCATAACTCCTGTTCGGAAGTGCTCATATGATTTGTTGATGCCTTTGAGGAGTTTGTCTCATACCTCCTTTATATTGGAGTGTGATGAAATATTTTTCTCTGAACCTGAATACATCAAGGTGTTCTGACACACAATTTTGTTTGAGTTTCTCAAGCACTTCTTTTAGACCTCAGGTGCATGGAGGTCTGCATTTTTTGATGATTTTCTGATTTTTTGTGAGATCTTTAAGAGAAACTTCCATATCTTTTGCATTTTTGTCAGGATCAATTTTTATAATCAAACTGCTTTTGGCTACAACCTGAACTTTTGAAAGCTAGATTGTAAAAGTTATACTGCTCTTAGATCTACAATAATTGGCATATATTTCTGTACAAAATCCTGTCCTAAAAGAATATCAACACCTACATCATAATTGTATAATGTAACATATGTTACCAGATTATTCAACAGAATAGGAAAATCTAGAGCAACAAAATAGACCTTCATGATTTGTTAGTTGACCACTCTGACTTGGATTTGTGTTGGCTGCCAATAGTATGATGGAATTGCTTTGTATTTGCAGCAACTGCTTATTGCACCCGTGTCGATTTGAGCATCTAGATGATAAATTTTATAACCTGGTATTTTGATGCCAATTTGAATGACTAATCTATCTCCATTTCCACTAACGTCATTTAATTGAGATTCTTCAAATTCTTTTTCTGAATCTGAATTTTTCAGATATTCAATTTCATAATTGGGTTCAAGTGGAAGTTCTGTTGCTTTAGTCATCATGGTGACAAACTAGGAGTTCAATTAATCAAGTAATTGGATATCTTGCTTAATATCATTGGCTCCTGTGGCTATTAAATTTCTGTTTTTTCTGATCCTATTCTCAACCTGATTGATTTGGTCTTCTATAGTCCCTCTAAGAGAAGTATAATTAGGAGGTAAATATTATCTTTCTTCAACTGGTAAAAGGGTCCTTACAGGAGGAACACTCTTTTGTAATTTATTTATTCTTTTCTGAAGCCCGCTTCTTGGGACAACTAGGTTGGGAGACAATTTATGAATCTGTTGTTGAAGATGGATGATTTCATTTGAAATGTTATATCACAAGAACATTTTACAATCTTCTATGAATGTACAATCACTGTTATCATCATCACTAACATTTACATCCAATCTCTAAAAATGTTGTGCTAATATTCATCATCTAAACTAGAACTACATATTGAAAAACATTCTGCTGAAGAGTCATAGTCTAAAACTAGTGCCCATTCATCTGGATTATATGATGAATAAAAAAAGTTCAAAAGTTTGACTTGTGCCTTTTGCTTTCTGAATGGACATTTGTTAGCCCAATGGCCTCTTTGTCCACATATAAAGCATTTTCTTTTATCAGCAGTAGCAGGTCTTCTTTCAATCTAAAAATATATCTGGATCTTATTTTTTCAGATGATGGCATGAATTGTTTCTTCTTACCTTTCCATTTGGGTTTGGAGCAATTACAATGCTGAGATTTTTGCTAAGGATTTATTTTCGGAGTTTTGTAACACCCAAATCTATATGTCTCTGAAAGCTAACTACTTTTTAAGATTTCTTTTGTTCTTATATGTTGCACATTTATTTCTAAGGATGGTGAGGATATGTTGATGAAGTGCTGCCAAAGAAAGAGAATCAATAGAAATATTTTTCTTAGCTAGTTCTTGTGTGACTAGCCATGGAATTATTCCTAGCATAGAAGCAATATAATGTCGCAAATATGCTACATTCTCATGATCTAGAATCTTATAATAAAGCCCTTGCATAATGCAATAATACTTAGTGAGTAAGTCAAGATCACACAATCTTTGACTCATGAATAATTGAGCATAATGAGACTCATCTGAAGGTATAATTCCAAGGAATTCATGTGATAATGCTAAGAGTATGGCTTCTAAAGGATCATATTTGTTCAAAATGTCAATCTATTCAGATTTATCTAGATGTTCCCACCATGTCGAGCATTTCCTGTTAATGCCCAAGTGATTTGGATCACTACATCTTTCCAAGACTGTTTAGTTTCAACTTTTTTCTGTGATACCCAAGTGTTAATCCTTTTGAGGAGAATCAATGTCTGATCTCTATTTAAACAATCAAAGTTTATAAATAGAGCATTTCCAATACTTTGAAAAGATTCTAGATCTGATTTTTCATCTGTCTCTACTAGACGTTGTGTCCATCTAGTGAAAGGATTGGATTGATTCTGGGATGATACATCTCCTTCTACGAACTTGGAATTTTTATTTGAAATTTGAAAAGACTCTTCTCTTTTTTACTTAGAAGATCCTTCACCTGATTCTCTATGGGAAGTTTCTTTTCCTTTGATATCTAGAATCAAACTAGATAATTTATCACTTACTAGTGTAAATTTCTCTGTAGCTAAATCTAAACCCTTCTTGATTTTTCCTATTGTTTATTCTTCTTCTTTCATAATTGCCTTAAGAAACAATGAATCAGATTTGTGTCTATGGTAAGTGAATTTTGGTCCTTCTTGGTCTACTGCCTCAAATTCTGGAGGAGAGTGTGGTCTAGGAAGAGCATTATGAAAATTTGTTACAACACGGCTAATGGTATCTAACTATGTCGAGATTTCAGTTAATTTCTTATCATATCAATATTGTAAACTATCTGTTGTTTGATGCAACCTTTTGATATGCTCTTTTAATTCAAGAACATCTTTAGCAATATCATTTACATTTTGAGAGAGACAAACAGATTGATAATTTGAATAATTTTGCATCTTGATTTGTTCAGCCAGCTTTTGGTCTGCGGGATTTCTTAAATGAATAAATTGTAGATCTCCTTGCAAAATTCCATTTTTGAACTTTTGAGTGCTATTACCTGTATGTAGATGTCTTTCTGGCAAAACAGGTGATGTTCTAGTCTTTTCCATTGGAAAAATATACATCTTAAAATATTTAAGAGGACAAAGATTTGTATGCAATTTTTGCATTCAGGATGTTGGCCTATATGATCCACAGAAGAATGACCAATTTCTTCATTGGTTAGGGAAAAAATTTTCCTTTGTTCTTCTGGTTGTTTATGGCAAAAAATACAATCTGCAAAAGTAGTAGCATTATGATTTTGCACATGTTTTTGATAAGGAAAAACCAGAATCTTCATACTATATGAACGATTCACGAAAGACTCTAGTTGTTTAGGCAATGATATGTTTAGATGAAGTCTTATTCATGGAATGGAATTGCTTCCATCTATATATTTGGCTTTACCAAATCTAAGTTTGCTAGATCCATCAGGAGCAATGACTTTTTTCCAACTGATTTGAGATCAAAAATCTTTCTGCAAAAGCTATGATCAATCTTCTCATAATTGAATTACAAGAAGGGGCATTGGCTTACAACATCTTTGGATTTATTTTATCTCACCGAGTTACAACAGTCAACCTCACTGCTCATAATGAGTTCCGTTTGGCTGTATAATTTTTTGGAGATACCTATCTTCCAGCTGATCAGGTAGATCATCATTTCATGTACAGTCCTTTCTACGCTTGTCTTAGACACTTTTCTCCTCACTGGCTTCATCAAGTTACTCCTAGGGCCCAACCAGCCCTCCAAGAAGACTCTTCGGAAAACGACGATTATTCTCCTCCAAGTGGATATGACTCTCACTATAGTCCGAAAGGATATTATTAAGAGTATCTCTCTTTTCTCTTGTACAAATTTTACTTTCGGTGTTTAGAGGGTTCTCTCCGTAAAGTAATCTCCATTGTGTAATAAATTTAAGGGCAATAATAATCTTTACTTTTGGTGTTTAGTGGGTTATCTCCATAAAGAATCTCCAGTGTGTAAATCTTAGGTTAACTTTCTGGACGAATATATGAAACTCGAAGAATTTCTCTGATTTTTGGTGGGACTTGACCCATATTTCAAAGAATCTACAGAAAATTTTAGGTTTGAGATCTATAGTTTCCACACTTTATGTAGACAGAGGTCAGATTTCGAGAAGAGGCTAGATGCTCTCTTGAAATCCTATAAATAAAGGAAAATGTATTGCCATTGGGGCATTCTAGTCGCTAGAGCTCTCTCTCTCTACAAGCTCTTTGTCATTCTGTCTTAGCTCGAGTTCGACAAGTGTGCACATGTGCTCTTTGATGCATGCGTGATCCTAAAGTGGCGGGACTCTTAGGAAGCACTGAGTCTGAGAGTTTGCTAAGGTCGATCGTCTGAGACTTTCCTAAGGTCGATCATCTGAGACTTTCCTAAGGTCGATCATCTGACACTTTTCTAAGGTTGATCCGCACAGCCTACAAAGAATTTGGTCATTCTTCTATGGATCATAAAGGCCAACATCCTGACTACAAAGATTTCATACAAATCTTTGTACCTCTTAAATATTTTAAGATGTATATTCTTCCAAGGAAAAGACTAGAACATCACTTGTTTTTCCAGAAGACATCTAAATCCAGGTAACAACACTCAAAAGTTCAAAAATGGAACTTCGCAAGGAGATCTACAATTTATTCATTTAAGAAATCCTGCAGACCCAGAGCCCGCTGAACAAATCAAGATGCTAAATTATTCAAATTATCAATCTGTTTGTCTCTCTCAAAACCTAGATAATATTGCTAAACATGTTCTTGAATTAAAAGAGCATATTAAAAGTTTTCATCAGACAACATATAGTTTACAAGATGGATATGTTAGGAAATTAACTAAAATTTTGACACAATTAGATACCATTAGCGGTGCTGCAAAAAAATTTCATAATGCTCTTCCTAGACCACACTCTCCTCCAGACTTTGAGGCAGTAGACCAAGAAGGACTAAAATTCACTTACCATAGACATAAATATTATTCATTGTTTCTTAAGGCAATTATGAAAGAATAATAATAAACAATAGGAAAAATCAAGAAGGGATTAGATTTAGCTAGAGAGAAATTTACACTAGTAAGTGATAAATTATCTGGTTTGATTCTAGATATGAAAGGAAAATAAACTTCCCACAGAGAATCATGTGAAGGATCTTCTAAGTCAGAAAAAGAAGATTCTTTTCAATTTTCGAATAAAATTCCAAGTTCACAGAAGGAGATGTATCATCCCAGAATCAATCCAATCCTTTCACTAGATGGACACAACGTCTAGCAAAGACCGATGAAAAATTAGATCTAGAATATTTTCAAAGTATTGGAAATGCTCTATTTATAAACTTTGATTATTTAAATAGAGATCAGACATTTATTCTCCTCCAAAGGATTAACACTTGGGCATCACAGAAAAAAGTTGAAACCAAACAGCCTTGGAAAGATGTAATGAACCAAATCACTTGGGCATTAATAGGAAATGCTCGACTATGGTGGGAAACGCTAGATAAATCTGAACAGATTGACATCTTGAACAAAGATGATCCTTTAGAAGCCATACTCTTAGCATTATCACATGAATTCCTTAGAATTATACCTTCAAACAAGTCTCATTATGCTCAGTTATTCATGAGTCAAAGATTGTGTGATCTTGACTTACTCATTGAGTATTATTGCATTATGCAAGGGCTTTATTATAATATTCCAGATCATGAGAATGTAGCATATTTGTGACATTATATTGCTTCTATGCCAAGAAGGATTCTAGAAGTAGTCACACAAGAACTTGCTTAGTAGCACTTCATTGAGCATATCCTCACCATCCTTAGAAATGAATGTGTAGCATATAAGAACAGAAGAAATCTTAAAAAGTACTTATATTTCAATCCTCAGTTTTTTGGTATGCTTTCAGAGACATATAGATATGGGTGTTACAAAATTTCGAAAAGAAATCCTTAGCAAAAATCTCGTCATTGTAATTGCTCCAAACCCAAATGGAAAGGTAAGAAGAAACAATTCATGCCATCATCTGAAAAAGGAAGATTCAGATATATTTTTAGAAAGAAAAGAAGACCTGCTACTAATAATAAAATAAGATGTTTTATATGCAGACAAAGAGGACATTGGGATAACAAATGTCCATCCAAAAAGCAAAAGACACAAGTCAAACTTTTTAACTTGTTTTCTTCATCATATAATCCATCCGAATCGGAACTAGCTTCAGACTATTATTCTTCAGCAGAATGATTTTCAATATATAGTTCCAGTTCAAATGATGAAGATTTAGCACAACATTTTCAGAGATTAGATGTAAATATTAGTGATGATGAAAACAGTGACTGTACATTCATAACAGATTGTAAAAAGTTCTTGGGATATAACATTTCAAATGAAGTCAACCATCTTTAACAATAGATTGATAAATTCTCTCCCAACCTAGTTGTCCCAAGAAGCAGGCTTCAGAAAAGAATAAATGAATTACAAAATAGTGTTCCTCCTATCATTACCCTTTTACCAGTTGAAGAAAGAGAAGATTTAGCTCCTAATTATACTTCTCTTAGAGGGAATTTAGAAGACCAAATCAATCAGGTTGAGAAAAGGATCAGAAAAATTAGAAATTTAATAGCCACAAAAGCCAATGATATTAACCAAGATATCCAATTGCTTGATGAATTGAACTCCCAGTTTGTCACCATGATGACTAAACTAGCAGAACTTCCACTTGAACCCAATTATGAAATTGAATATATGCAAAACCTAGATTCAGAAAAGGAATATGAAGAATTTTAATTAAAAGACATTAGTGGAATTGGAGATAGATTAGTCATCCAAATTGGCATCAAAATACCACGCTATAAAATTTATCATCTAGATGATCAAATCGACACAGGTGAAATGAGTAGTTGCTAAAAATACAAAGTAATTCCATCATACTATTGGTAGCCAACACAAATCCAATTCAAAGCAGTCAACCAACAAATCATGAAGGTCTATTTTGTTGCTCCAGATTTTCCTATTTTGTTGAGTAATCTAGTAACATATGTTACATTATACAATTGTGATGCAAGATTTGATATTCTGTTAGGACATGATTTTGTACAGAAATATATGCCAATTATTCTAGATAAGTGTAGTATAATTTTTACAATCCAACTTTCAAAAGTTGAGGTTGCAGCCAAAAGCAGTTTTATCATCAAAATTGATCCTGACAAAAATGCAAAAGATATGGAAGTTTCATCACACTCCCATATAAAGAAGGTATGAGACAAACTCCATAATAGGCATCAACAAATCATATGAGCCCTTCCAAACAAGAGTTATGTAGAAAAGAAATTCAATAATTACTTGACAGAGGTCTTATTGAACCATCAAAAAGCCCATGGGCATGCCCAACCTTCTGTGTCAACAAGCATCCAGAACAAAAAAGAGGAAAGAAGTGGTTAGTCATAAACTATAAAGATCTAAATGATGCCCTCTCTCCTATCAGGTATCCTCTTCCAAACAAAGAAATCTTGTTAGCTAGAATTTCTCAAGCTAACATTTTTAGCAAATTTGATCTGAAGAGTGGATTTTGGCAAATAGCAATTGTTCCAAGTGAAAGAATCAAAACAACATTTGTTGTCCCAAACGGACAATATCATTGGGTAGTTCTACCCTTTAGTTTAAAGAATGCACCATCTGAATTTCAGAAAAGAATGGAAGATATATTCAAACATTTAAATTTTATCATTGTATATATAGATGATTTATTAGCTTTCAGCAAAGATCTCCAACATAAAATCCATCTTGAAGCCTTCTATGAGCTTGTCTATAAGCATGGTTTAGTATTGTCCCCTAGACTAGACAAATTTTTCATTCCTAAAACAAAGATAAACTATCTTGGTCTTGTCATTTTGCAAGGAAAGATAATGTTACAAGATCATGTTTTGAAGAATTTATTAAAATTCCTAGACTAGTTTCCAGATATCAAGACAACTCAACGGTTCCATGGATGTTTGAACTATATCATAAATTTCTATGAAAAATAGTCAGCAGATACAAAGGTCATACAGCAAAGGCTTAAGAAGAATGTAGTGTGGATAGATGCCATGACAAAAGCAGTGAGAGAAATCAAGGATAAAATTAAAACTCTTCCTCCTCTTGCAATACCACAAGATAATTTGCCTTTCATTTTAGAAACAGATGCTTTGAATTATGTATGGGCTGTAGTTTTGTTACAGAAATGACATAAAAAGGAAGAATTTTGTGCCTATGCATCAAGGAAATTTTCAGATATTGAATTAAAATATCCCTCCTCACACAAAGAAATTCTTGCAGTTAAGAGAAGCATCAAGAGATTTCATCTCTTCTTGAAAAGTGTCCATCTTACAATAAAAATAGATCTCAAGAATATGAAAGGAATGCTTGGAAAAGAACGTCAACTAGAACAAGGAAATTCAAGAATTTTACGACGGGCATTATGGTTTGATGGATTTGATTTTGAAATCATATACAAATCAGGTAAAGAAATACCTTGCAGATATTCTCACCAAAGAAGGTAGCAATCCTACCCAAGAAATAAAAGTCTTCAAAATGAGGGAAAGCTCTAATTCTAGGAAACAAAGGTTCCAAATTGAGCTATGCTCAGATTGCAGGCATGAATTTTGTTGGGAATGTCTAGCAACTAAAATTAAAGTACTTCCCATTGAGGATGAACAAATGATTTTGTTCAAATGGTATAATTCTCAGAATGGAAGACTTGTATATGACATCAGCTGGAACTTAATAAATAATATCCATATTTATTTTGGCCACACTCGAAATTTTCACATTTCTTACATTTATGACCCTCCTATCACATGGTATGAATATTATGGCATACTCCAATTTGCTCAGACACACAAGGAAATCCATGTTTATATGTATTGTGAAGATATAATGAGCAATTACAGGTCTTAGAGCCCCTGGCTAGAAGTTTTATTCTATATGTTTCCTCCCAGAACTTCTCAGGTCAAAAATCTTTCTGCCAAAGCTATGATCAATCTTCTCATAATTGGAGTACAAGAAGGGGCATTGGCTTAGAAAATATTTGCATTTAGTCTATCTCATCGAGTTACAATAGTCAACCTCGCCGCTCAAAATGACTTCCGTTTGGCTGTAGAATTTTTTGCAAATACCTGTCTTCTAGATGATCAGCTAGATCATCATTTCATGTATAGTCCTTTCTATGCTTGTCTTGGACAATTTTCTCCTCACTCACTTGATCAAGTTATTCCTGGGCCCCAGCCAGCCCTCCATGAAGACTCTTCGGAAAAATAAGATTATTCTCCTCCAAGTGGATATGACTCTAACCATAGTCCAAAAGGATATTATTCAGAGCATCTCTCTTTTCTCTTGTACAAATTTTACTTTCAATGTTTAGTGGGTTCTCTCCGTAAAAGAATCTCCACTATGTCATAAATTTAAGGACAATAATGATCCTTACTTTTGGTGTTTAGTGGGTTCTTTCCATAAAGAATCTCCACTATGTAAATCTTAGGTTAACATTCTGGACGAATATCTGAAACTCAGAGCACTTCTCCAACTTTTGGTGGGACTTGACCCACATTTTAGAGAATCTACAGAAAAGTTTAGATTTGGGATTTATAGTTTGTACACTTTATGTGGATAGAGCTCAGATTTCGAGAAGAGACTAGATGATCTCTTGAAATCCTATAAATAAAGGAAAATGTATTGCCATTGGGGCGTTTGAGTTACTAGAGCTCTCTCTTTCTACAAGCTCTTTTTCATTCTATCTTAGGTTGAGTTCGACAAGCCTGCACATGTGCACTTTGATGCAGATGTGAACCTAAAGTGGTGGGACTCTTAGGAAGCATTGAGTCTGAGACTTTTCTAAGGTCGATCATTTGAGACTTTTCTAAGGTTGATCCACATGCTTTGCACTATGCTACTAAATTTAATATATCGTTATACTTTTTGATGTTCCCCAAATTTATAAATTTCAAAAGTTCAAGTTGCAGCCAAAATCATTTTTATAATAAAAATTGATCGTGACAAAAAGGTAAAAGATATGGATGTTTCTCTTAAATATCTCACAACAAATCAAAAAATAATAAAAAATGCATATCTCCATGCACCTGAGGTCTTCAAAGAAGTGCTTGAGAAACTCAAACAGAATTGCATGTTAGAACACCCTGATGCATTTTGGTTCAAAGAAAAATATTTCATCACACTCCCATATAAAGAAGGTATGAGACAAACTCCACAAAAGGCATCAACAAATCAGGTCAGACCTACGACATTGGAAAGAAGACTCAGAGGGATACTACCAGAGAGAGGATCACATATTGGGGATCTAAAATCATAGAGATACATCAGATTAAATATCATGCTCCTAGAAGGCAAGAATAACTAGATCAAGTGTTGTAAAGGGGTGCAAAGGACAAAACTTTCTAGGGCAGCAAAGAGCAAGGTGCAGCAAAATGATGTAGTAGTGGTAAGCTATAGGTAAGTATCTTCTATATATGCATGTTCATTTCTTAATTGAAGTAAGCTCTTTGTATTCTAATTTGTTGTTTTTGTTTAGAAGTGACATATGCTCTACAGGATGAGGTAATTTTTTTTATTATCATGTCATGGGTATTTCCTTGAAGACTTTTTCCAGGTATTATATATTCATCAAGATAAAATTCAATACATGATCTAATCTTCTAAAGAGTGAGAAAGGGTAGCATGACAAGAGAAACAATCAAGGTGCAGAACAACAGCAAGAAGGTCACCATATGAAATCTTCAAGTGGGAAGCACTGCATGACAATCATTGTAAAAGTATCATTGTAAAAGCATCATTGTAAAAGTTGTACAAGTGTCTATCTACCAAGAGTTGAAGAGGCAGTGTTGGGAGGTCTAGTATCATCATTAGGTGGTTGTGTCATAGTTGGGGTTATGTTCTACTGTGTCTTCTTCTTCTACATCAATTTATATCATTGTAAAGTGGACCATTTTCACTGGTACGGGAGTCCATTCTTCTTTTATTCTTCTAGAGAGTGGTAAGGTGGTGCTAGGCTGGTGCATCAAGTCACCAACAGGTTCATGCCTGTGAAAATTTCAGGGTGGTAGGGTGGTGCTAGGGTGAGCTGTAGCTCATTAGGTGTTGGGGCATCCGTTAAGTTGACTACTAAAGAATCTCAGGCGCTAGAACATCCATCCACTGGGAGATAGAGAAGAATTCTTTTCTAGAATTCTAGGAAGTTGCTTCTTTCATTTCAGTTGGGGCTGAAGTTTGAAGAATTTATTAGAAAAATGTTTGGTGGTTTATGACCCAGAGGGGTTTTTCCTCCTAAAATCTTTGTGCCTCTTGGGTTCTTTTATTTACTGTTATTACTGCATAAATGTTAATAATAATTGAAGATTAAATAATGCTCTGGAAAGATTTAATAGTGCTAATTGCTAAGGAATATTGATTCAACCCCCCTCTGAGTATTTTCCAACAATTGGTATCAAAGCTTGGTTCCTTTAGTAACAACTTAACCGCTGGAAGTCAGTTTTCAGAGCATAGAGATGGGAAAGTCAAAGAAGCGGGTTACAAGGATTTCAAATGAAGGTACAGGTACAGACCTAATCTCAAGAAAGTGAGTATTTTGTACTAACCCCTAATTTTGATGCAGATAATTGCTGGATATGGGAATCCAGGATGGAAGTATCTTTGCGGGCACATGGAGTATGGGAATCAATTGTTTCTAGAGACACATCTACCAATGAATCTAAAAGGTACAATTCAAAGGCCATGTATGTAATTTTGAATGTTCTACCAAATTCTATGAAAAAAAAAGTTGATCAATGTTCAATAGCTAAATATCTTTGGGGAAAGCTTCATAATCTCTATTCAACAAAGAAATTAGGTCAAGATGTTATTGAAAACTCGGATCCTTCTAAGTATAATGAAGAAGGGTTGACCATAGAAAAACCTTCTAAGGAGGCAATCAAGCTTATAAAAGAGCTCAAGGCTGAGAAGATCCATTCCAATACTCTTGAAGAACAAGTTCAAGGTCTCAAAATTGAAGTTGAAGAACACAAATGTGTTGAAGAGTCACTTCAAAATAAGTTGGAAGAAATCAATAATACAACGACATGAGACCTCAAGAGAGAAGTCCAACAGAAGCAACAAGAACTCGACATAGCATTTGAAGAGATTAGGAGGTTCACACAACAGATGCAGGAAGAAGAAATTTAAAGGAAGGAATCTGATCAAAGGTGCATATCCGTTGTTGACCAAAAGAAAAAGGAATTAGAAACATATTCAATAGAAATAAGCAGGCTCGGGATTGAAAATGAGAAGCAAAAGGAACAAATACAGGTTCTCAACAGAGAAGTAGATAAGACCACTCTTCTCGAGCTGCAGGTTGAGGAGGAAGAAAAAAGAAGGAAGATCTTGAAAAGATCGTTTCAAGAAGATCTTACTCAAAAGAAAGAAGAACTTGATGCAACTCATGATGAGATCAACAAACTCAAGGGATCACAAAAATAATACTTACAAGATAAGAAAAATGAAGAAGAAAAAATGAAGGCAATTAAAGATGGAAAATCTCCAGTTGATGAAGGTACAAGCTCCACGGCTTCGCAGGATGATTCTAAGAAGAAAGTTGATCAAAGTGAAAAGCCAAAGAAGAATGTTGCAACTCCAAAGAACAAGACCGAAGTAATCAAGAATAAAGGACCACAAGAAACTACAACACTGCCTCCAAAGAACAATGAAAAATCTTCTTGGTATGTTCGTTTGTTTAATGGTTATTTCTTTTTATGTGCTAACTATGGACATATGGCTAGGGATTGTGAAGTTTTTGATAGGTACAATCATTATCTACAAAACCCTAGAAGTAAGTTTCAGGATCACGAGACAGGTTCCACAATGTTTTTGTCAGAAGAGAATACATGCTAGATGAGCCAAATATCAAATGTTTCAAATGCTATAACTATGGACATAGCGCTCGTGGTTACAGATATCAGATGGAATCACCTATGGACAACATTCAATGCTTCAAGTGTCATAACTATGGGCACATGGCTCGAGATTGCAGGAATAAGAAGGTCTAGAAAAGGAAACAGGTACAGGAAGACAAATGCAGATAACAAGGTTTCAACAATTATGCTTTTAGGATTTGTAAAAACAAAAGGACATGAGGAACTAGCAGTTGCTTCAAATAATGACTCAAGTCAAGATGGCTCATTAGGTGACTCACTATTTTGAACAATTTGGCTTGTTGACTCCTTAATTTTTGTACAATAGGAGTCTATGCAGCAACATAGGGCACAAGTCTACGATTGACAGGATGGTAATTTGAACAAGATCGTAGTTTCATTAAATGTTAAGGGGGAGGAAAACAATTGAAGGATTACAGGTTACCAGGAAGGGTATTGAGGTGAATAAGACCAAGGAGAAGGTGTGGACCATGAAGGATGAGTAGGAGAACACCAGGGGGAAGGAATGCATTTTGGTTAGGGTTGTAATAGGAAAAGGATTCCCCTTGCATGCATTGTTGGTATGGTCAAGGTCCTTAAGGACTCCTTTGATTGATATAATAGAGTTGTTCAGCCCCACCTTCAACCCCTTGGTATACAACCTTCAATCCACGCATAGAAGGGCACTTATATGTGGAATTTCTTTCCTCACAGACTGAGCAAACCTTTATAACATTTAATGAATATTCATTTCTTAGGTGCCTTCTAGTGCATCTAGGGAAAAAGATAACTAAGGCTCTCTCTGCTTCCTCCTGCTTCCTCTTGATATTCATGTTGTCCATTTATAGAGAAATGGTGTGAAACAATTCACTTTTAAAGTCTTCCAACATGTTTCCAATTTCACTCTTGATAGATGTGTTGGAGGAAGAATAACTGGCCAAAGCTTGACTAGCCCTACCCTTCTTTCTGGCAGCCCTAGAATGGTTTCTGAAAACTATCTTGATATCATATAAGATATATGATAAATTCCCCCTCCAGACACCATATATAGGGTTTTCATAATGTCCTCCCTATTTCCTCTAAGAAGGACTAACTTGAGTGATTCAGGATCATGAGTGCATCTGGCCCTTTTGTAGCTAAGTTGGAACCTTTCCTCATAATATTCCAAGGATTGATCATGTCCCAAGGTCAATATAAAGATTTCCTCTTTGGTGTCTTTGGACCTACAATAGTCCATGTACTCATTGTTGAAGTCTTGCTACATTTGAGCCCAGGTAGTGATGTTGTCCCCAGGTAAACCCATGAACCAATGCAAGGATGCATCCTTAAGGGTGGATGGGAACAACTACAACTTCTGGTAATCAAAGGTATAATCATAAGTTCTCCAGATGATAACGAACTAAAAAAATGGTATTAAGATCCTCTCATGTTAAGCCATGGATGTGAGGAAGGGAAAATGGGCTTATGTTTTTCATCCTAGCATCTCCATTAGTCTCTCTAATAGGAAAATAACCTTCATTTATGTTTTCAGTCTCATTTCTGTTTTCAGCCATGGTGTAAGTGTGTGGAATGGTTTCTTCTTATTCTTCCCCAATAGGCTCTTCAAATATCTTTGGTTTTTCACCTTATGGGTGCTCTAATTCCCCTACAGTCACAAAGGGAAGCTGACAGTCACCAAAGAAGAGGGAAGGTTTATTTTTTGATGGTGTGGGGGTATTTTGCAAGAATTTCCCTAAATTGTCTCCACTCCTACAAGGCATGAAATATCTTTTTTTATTTTTATGTATTTCTTAGAATTAATTGTAAAATAGAAAGGAAACTAGAATAACATCTACCTACTGAATGAAAATTAGAAAGAAAAGAAGAAACTACATCTAAATATACACCACCCTAGCAACGATGCCAAAAAGTGATGAGCCTCAATATCGCAATAAGAATGCTACAACTCCTAGGGCTAACAACTTTACTTTATCATCCCGGGGTTTCGTACAAACTTGCAGGTGACAGTGATATATACACAATAGATGCATCATTCTACTGATGTCACTTCTCAACTGGGGCACTTGACCATTAGGGTTTCAGACTAGTCCTTTTATTGAACTAAATGGAATTTGACTATTGACAATGAATATGAAACTAGTCCTTGTGTAGGGAAAGTAAATTCTTGTCTAATTAGTAAATGAAAGCTGCCAATTGTTAAATGCTACGAAATTTCATAAATCATCTAGCTATGAAATGAAACAAATTACTTGGAGAAAGAAACTATGTTAATCTTTCAATTCATCATCTAGCTATCAGAATTGCTTGAAAATAGAAAGTTAGTCTATCATCTCAAAATTCAAACATGCATGGATTAACTATCTCATTCACAATTGGAGAGAAAGTTTTAATTTCTAACTTCATAAATATAAAAGCTAATGCTATATGATCTTGAAGAGGGAAATAATTGGGAAGGATGCTCTAGTTGGCACTTTTGGTCATGGATTCCAAGCTAAGGGGCTAACCTAGTCATATACTAGGTTGTCTCGTCATTTCAGGTCAAAATAGGGTCAAAACAGTTTCCCACAAGATGTATTGATCTACTACAGGATGTCTTGAACTACTACAGGAAGTTAGCTCAGAGGTTTTGGAGGGTAAGAATAGTGATATGAAGTGTTGGATGGGTGCATGACAATTGTAGAAGGTGTAGGGAAGGTAAAAATCTCCCAAGGCTAAGCCCAACACCCTAAGGATGTCATATTTTCCTGAGGTAGCTTGCTCACGGTGGATCGAAAATGGAGGTTTGGATTGTGGGTTAGTATGCCTCAACAGAAGGTAGAGAAGACCTAAGTGAATATGGTTGGAGGAGTCCCTTTCTGCAAATAAAAAATCGCTGCAATAAAACATATTTCTCTTTTCATTTATAGATCACTATAGGTCCACATGGAAAGGATGAGTTGAATTCACGTTGAATTTGAGCAATATAATCTATATAATATTAAGGACTAGATCTATGAAATGGATTTCCTTTTTAGCTACAGAAACCTTAAGAAAATGAGATAACAACTGCAGATGCTTCCAAGAAATCATAAACAATTATCTAACTAAGAATGAAACTTAATCTATGAAAGAAACAAAAGACAAGCTCTATTTTTGGGGATGTGATAATGGGGTCCTCTTATCATGATCCCATGAGGGATATAAGATAGGGGCCACTGTCACAAAATTTTCTGCTATAATTTCCTCCACTAAACCACAATACTGATATACCTCTTTAAACTAAAGGAAGCAAGGTTAAGGAACAATTCAAATAACATGCTAAGCTAAACATAAATAACACAAATAAACTTTAACAACTAGCTATCATTATAAGCTAAGAATACAACTACAAAAGATGAACTTTTTCTACTATTGTTGGGCCCTAACCCAAGAGCTTCAACCCTCTGAGTCAACTCTGTGCTGGATTAAAACAAAATTTCTCATTATCATAAAAATGTCAAGCACATCATAAAAATTACAATCAAAATGTTTTAGCACAAAATGGCCTCTTGGCTACAACAAAAAATTGGATCCTAATGAGTTCCTTTGCTCTCTTATTTATACAAAACTGGAGCAACCAACAAATCCCTAGAAAATAGGGATACTTGGCTCCATAACTGGAGAATAACTCTTCCTTGAGTGTCACTGGCTTGGTTACCAATGAACTTAATTTCCTTGGTCACTAGTGAGACCGAGATGCTGAGATAGAGTGGATGAATCTTCGAATAATTTGAGGGGTTAAGGAAGGAGACCAATTCCTAAAATCTCTCTTTCTTGCCTACTCCAAATTCTTGCACTTAAATCAACCCAAAACTGCTCCAATTCCTTCATTTAGCACACATTAGGCCATATGACTTAGTAACTCACCTTTACTCTTCTCACTAAGTAAAATATAACCAAATATGTAAATAAATGGGAGAAAAGTTAATTTAATAAGATGGAGAGTGCCATTGTGACCCATATAGTTTTCCTCTTGATGAGCCTCATCACTCCTATTTTCTCTTTCACATACTCTTGGACACTTAGAGTTTCTTAGAGAACTCTTGGACAGTGTGGCATACTTGGAGTTTTGGAGCAATAAGGCAAAGGAAGAGCAAGAAAGCCGAATAGGACATTAGGATCAGTAGCTACATGGTCTTTCTTGCAGGTACCAAGTTTCATGTATGCTTCCTCACTAGTTTTGGCATATATATTTGGTTTCCTAGTTATGATATGTAATTGGCATGGAGGATTTCCTAGATTGAAGTGGATTTGCCTAGCCTTGCCATTTCCTAGAAATCCATGGGATGTGGGTTCATTTCTTTGTTTTTTTTGTTGGATCTCATGTTTTCTTTAGCTTTGGTTGAGTTACTAGTCCTAGAATCCTTGGTTGGAGAAACACTCTAGAAGCCCTTGGTGGGTTGAGTTACTAGTCCCGAAAGCCCTAGTTGGACAAATGCTCTAGAATCCCACAGTTTGTTGTGGGTTCATTTACTAGTCCTAGAAGCCTTGGTTGGAAGAAACGCTCTGCAGCCCTAGAAGGCTTGGGTAGAGACCAATCTGGTGATGGTTTGTGATTTCCAACCGTGAGGTGGAATAAATGTTTGATGGGATGAGGTGGTTTGGCCTTCAAAAGCCTTGGATAGTTTTTATTGATGTGTTTTATGAGATCCCAAATTCATGCTTGGAATATGGCACATGCGTGATTGGATGACATGAGACTTGGCTCAGTAAATCTATGGTCAGGTGGAATATGGTAGTCCCATAACGGGTTAGATTTTGCAATGCTAATATAATGTTATTTCTCCTTGTTATTTAATGAGAATTGTACTAGTTTATACGTAGAATATATGTTTGTCCTTTCCTTGGTATTTCTATTGTTATTATGCTTGTTATGAGCGTGTATTATGAGAGTGGCTATGTATGGATCTCATCATGTTTTTACTTGTAAATGAATGAACAATGTATCTATGGCCTACTAAATGAAATTGCAGCTAATGTATTGAGGCATCAATGATTCTTAGCGATTCTCAGGTAAGTATGAGACCCCTATGCTCATATATGTTGTTTAAACCTGTATATTACATATTTGTGACATTTTTGTCGAAATGACTATCATGGCTAGTAGGGTTCCAATCTAGACCTTGTCTTTGTTTTGCAATTCATCATTTCTATTTTTTGTAAATTCATTTTTGAAAGTGTCATTGAGTTTTGGGCAGTGACCTGAGATTTAAGAGTGAGAAAGTGGCTCAAATCCCAGAGACACTAGCACAACACTAGGTAGAAACATCCATGGACACATTCATACCCATGTTGTGGGAGTGTCCATAGCCTCCTATATGCATGTATTCCCATATCAAGGTTGCATCGAAGGGTTAAATGGTTTAAAACTTCAGTTGGTCTCAGGGGCTAGTTATTTGAGTGGTTAGGTTGGCTCCTTAGAGTTCTAATGCTCATGGGGAAGGTCTGTATGGTGTGTTTCCATTGGTTCCACTTCCTTAACTGGAAATAAGGAGTTAAATCACATCATAGTAAATTCTCGTCACATTGTTACCCTGGTTGGCTGGTTACTTGGGTAGATTTGGGATGAGGGTGTTACAGTTGATGTTTTGCTAAGTGTTCAGTTATTCTTGTGAGATTCTAACTATTGAAGCCACTTGCTTACACATGCTTAGTTTTTTATGCATTTTCAAGCACACCTCATCTTATAAATCTTAGCACTCCATGTATATCCTTTGAAGACAGGAATTTTTGCAGTCTTGGAAGACAGTGCATGTGTAGTCCTTGGTAATAGTAATTTCACAATATTTAGTGGTAGACATTGTCTAGCTCTCAGACATTAGATAACCCTTGATGGCAGTGCTTTCATAGTTGACAGGGACAATGACTACACAATCCATGTGGATAGTCAATGCACAATTTTAGTTGTGAGTCTCCTTCACTTTTATTTTCAAATGTACCATCATCTGGGTGAATTTATCAATCGTAGCTTTTGCACACCTTTTCTTTCATAAGTGTTTCTTACACTTTCACGACTATAATTTTTTCTTGCATTCAATTTTGCATGCGTCAATTTTGTTTTATTTTTCTTTTTCATGTGTCTCTTTCACTTTATTTATCTTTTGCAAATGTCATTTTCACTTATTCGTATTATCGCAAGTTTTGCTTTTTATTGTTTTCACTCTTGCATGTGTTACACTTTGGCGCACCACTAGAGGTATGTCTAGCACATACTTTTATATTAACTAATCGTATATATCGTAAGAATATGCACTAGACACTCAGCCACAACTTAGCACACTTTCTGGTTGCAGTCAACTCTTGTGTCATAACTTGTATTCCAAGTGTCATAAAGCTACATTTCAACTATCACACTTAGAAATAAGTATCACTTTGTTTTCATTTGAAAGTATGCAAGTGGACCTTGAGTATTTACATTCTTGTAGAATTGAGACTTCTGTGATTTGTCATAGTTATAAGGAGAGCTTCAGCGTAAATCACCTAAGAAAGACTTTTGTCGACGCGTTTCGAACCAACTAGTGTGGTTCATCGTCAGGACAAGTTGAAGAAACAGATCAGGCTTTAGCAATTTAAATAGGCTGTGTAGAGACTCCAACGGCTACTTAATAGCTATATTTGACTACCTAACAGCTATATTTGACTCTAGGACCAAGGCTATAAATAAATTTAATTTTATTATTATTATATTATTATAATTCTAGAGATGAGAGAAATTAGGTAAGATTAATCCATTAGCGAATGTTATCCCAAGAAATTTATTTGTTTCAATAAATTAATGGTTATATAAAACCTAGAATGGTTTCTTATGAATGAATAATAAATTAATAAATGAGTAAATTACGTTGTATATATTAATAAATCCAATAATAATAAGATAATAATATTATATTCATAGAGATAAGAGAACTTAGGTTAAAAGTAATTTATTTGTTTAAATAACGTAATATAGATGATGATTTTAATATTAAATTATTAATGTTTGAATGAATAATTTAAGATATATAAATAATTATATATTCTTATTAAGTTATTACTTAAATAAATATGCTTTAATTAATGAAGGGATAGTTTGACTAGTAAAGGAGGAATTAATTTAATTTATTTCGAGATATACTCTATATGTTTATATATATATAAGCTATCATTAAGCCCATAGTTTAATGGTAGCTATCACAAATTAAATATAAATAAGGTAAACCCCAGAATGTAACATAATTTAACTATATTAATAATAATAACCTAAAGAGACAAACGCCTACAACAGGAATAGGACCTTTATTAGAGATAAATTCTACATGAAAAAGAGATAATGCACAAGAAGAGGCTAATCATAAAAAGAGACCGGAGGACACGAAGAACAAGGGAAGAATACAGCGCTGCCAGCAATAAGAGATAACAGACTCACAAGGACAAAACCACTCCCACCCAAAGAAAGCGCCTAAGATGAATAGAGGGGGGAGGAAGAAACCCTAAGACGACAATGCAGGGATCCAACTTCTACTTAGCTTCCACACATCATCTCTATTGAGATTGATGGGTCTTCACTCAATTTCAATAGCTTCCCTTAACTTGCGATGATGAAACCGATCCACCCTGGCAATGACTTTGGCCTCCTCTATGTAGACATGATGCTTAGTTTTGTCCACATGCTCTGCTAAAGCTGAGGACTTTATTCTACCATGCCTCAGGTCCGCTGCATGCTCACAAATTCTCTGCTGGATGGAGCGCCCTGTTTCCCCTATATAAGGGGTCCCACATGAGCAAGGAATCAAATAGACACCTTTCATGATTTGTGATAGCTACCATTAAACTATGGGCTTAATGATAGCTTATATATATATAAACATATAGAGTATATCTCGAAATAAATTAAATTAATTCCTCCTTTACTAGTCAAACTATCCCTTCATTAATTAAAGCATATTTATTTAAGTAATAACTTAATAAGAATATATAATTATTTATATATCTTAAATTATTCATTCAAACATTAATAATTTAATATTAAAATCATCATCTATATTACGTTATTTAAACAAATAAATTACTTTTAACCTAAGTTCTCTTATCTCTATGAATATAATATTATTATCTTATTATTATTGGATTTATTAATATATACAACGTAATTTACTCATTTATTAATTCATTATTTCAAAAGAAACCATTCTAGGTTTTAAATAACCATTAATTTATTGAAACAAATAAATTTCTGGGGATAATATACGCTAATGATTAATCTTACCTAATTGCTCTCATCTCTAGAATTATAATAATATAATAATAATAAAATTAAATTTATTTATAGCCTTGGTCCTAGAGTCAAATATAGCTGTTAGGTAGTCAAATATAGCTGTTAAGTAGTCGTTGGAGTCTCTACACAGCCTATTTAAATTGCTAAAGCCTGATCTATTTCTTCAACTTGTCCTGACGATGAACCACACTAGTTGGTTCGAAACGCGTCGACAAAAGTCTTTCTTAGGTGATTTACGCTGAAGCTCTCCTTATAACTATTTACATTCTCCTAGCTTGTGTTTGACGGTATACATATGTGTGTGTTGGGGGTGGGATCCCACCAAGGCAAGTTTTGGGGGCTTAAGGCTGATGTTTTGACTGAGTCTGATGTAAAGACTCCACGATTTGTGGGCACGGAGCACGGAGTTGTAATTGAGTGATAGGGTCGTCCACCCTTACTTTTGTAAATGTAGTGTCGGCCTGAGAGTTCTACCCATGGTCCGCGGACCATGGGATTGTATAAATGAAGTGAGGCTCTAAGTGTAAAGGGAGGAGAAGAACAAGGAGAGAAAATACATCCATGAAGCATTGAGTCAAAGTGTAGAGCCGTGTCTTTGGGTCATAGAGTAGGAGAAGGCTCTGTAGCTGAGTGTGCAGAGGCCTAGTAGTCTACAACTGAGTGTGCAGACCCCTATAGCTCAGTGCACAAGGTAGGTTGGGTCTGTAACCAATTGAAGCATTAATAAAGACCATTTTTACAATATTTTGTGTGTATATTTTCCTTTTTTATGCATTGAAGTATATTGGGTATAAATTGCATGTTTATTGTTTATTTGCTATGTGAACTTATATGAATGTGCTGAATAAGTAAATATAATATAAAGTATCTATTTACACGAAGATATATAATTGTTATAAGAATATAAGTAAGATCCATGGTGTGAATTAGGGAAATAGCGTAGATCATTGCTCTAGCAGTGCGAAAGCCCCACAACCCCTGGTTAGGGTTGCGTGAAGACGAATATAACAAGGCCACGAAGGCCTCACAGGCCAGGAAAGCGTGTAAAGTAACAACACGAAAGTATTCACAGTTGGACTAAATCAACCCCTCATACATCTCAAAGGTGCGAAAACCTAGCTCTAACATCCCCCCATAATGCTTTGGGTGAGACCTTAGTCCGCGCTCCGTGGATTGTTGCCGAAAGGGCCAGTAGTACAAGGATTTGTTTGGCTGATTAGGTCCAAACTTGGGTCAGGCCACAACAAGCCAACAAATGGTTTCATTGTCAGGACTGAAATCTTCATAGAGATGTCTGATGTCGTATCATTGGAATCCAACTAAGAAAGAAATTGAATATTGGTTGGATAGGAAAATTCATGAGTTCATGGCGCAGGAAAACAATAATCCATGCCTATAAAAGGAAGAGTGGTTAGACTACTACCTGTACATGAAAATCCATGAAATTTTCTTCACATCTTTCCCTACTCTGTTGTACGAGTGGATTGTGAAGCTAGCATATAGCTAAGGAAGGTGGAAACTCGATAATCCTATTATGTGTACTCCAAAGTTGGTGCAAAGATTGGAAGCATCGGAGGATAAGACCACGTGTGTTGTTGATCACTGTCTTGATTAGATTATAGGAGGATTAATTATTGAGTTCTTGGTAGATACTTTAGTTAGCTATAGTAAGGGAATCAATAGTTTAATTGAGGCTTCTGTGATCCATAATAGTTCAAAGAATAACTTCAGCGTAAATCACATGTAGACAGACATTTGTCGATGCATTTCGAACCAACCAGTGTGGTTCATCGTCAGGACAAGTTGAAGAAACAGATCCAGGTTAGCATGTTAAATAGTCTGAGCAGAGACTCCAATGGCTAAATTGACTAACGTATAATTTTGACCTTAGGACCTAGGACAAATTAATCTAATTTTATTATTATTTTTATTATTATTATAAGTTAAATTAGGTGAAAATAATATAAATAAATGAACTAATTTCAATGGTTGGTTAAAAAAATTAACCATTGAAATTAGTTCATTTTATTTATATTATTGTTCACCTAATTTAACTTATAATAATAATAAAAATAATAATAAAAATTAGATTAATTTGTCCTAGGTCCTAAGGTCAAAATTAGTCGTTAGTCAATTTAGTCGTTGGAGTCTCTGCTCAAACTATTTAACATGCTAAGATAGATCTGTTTCTTCAACTTGTCCTGATGATGAACCACACTGGTTGGTTTGAAACGCGTCGACAAATGTCTGTCTACATGTGATTTACGCCGAAGTTATTCTTTCAACTATAGTAAGGGAGAGCAACGCTTTCTCAAAGGACCACGAGGTAAGTACGTTAAGTCTCTAAACACTTGGATTAGAACGCTACTGTCTGAAAAGTAGATTATGCGAATACATTGATGTTCAAGGCTACGGAAAGTGGGAGAATTTATAGAAATGAAGGTAGTGCAGAACTAGAAACTAGCCCCTTGATTTCACCTCCGTGAGGGGACGAGGAAGAGCTCGTGAAGGTCTCACCAAGAAATGCAATCAATTTGATAAGGTAGGAGATCCTGCGCATACCACCCCCACCCACACCACCACCAGCTTCACCACCTTTACCCCCATCTTCACCCATACCACCTCCACCACCACCACAAGTAAATATGGCAAGCACGATAAAGTTGTAGTGTTCAAAGGAGTAGGAAATGAAGATCCAAACCAGTTCTGGTTCGTGATAAAAGCCATATGGGAAGAACAGGGAGTTACATATGACAATACAAAGAAATAAATGTTAGTCAGCGCTCTACAGGATCATGAGCTGACCTGGTATATTAAGCATTCTAAAGAAAATCTGAATGCAGGGATCGTGGATATCCAAATTGTGCTGAAGAGAGAATTTAGCAGGCCGAAGTCAGAGGCGCAGTCGATCATCGAGTTCAAGAAGATCACAATGCTACGAGGTGAGAGTCCTTGGGAGTTGGATCAGAGACTAAAGTGCACAATCCGTGAAGCTAATATGACTGA
The DNA here is from genome assembly GCA_000404065.3 of Pinus taeda. Classification (NCBI taxonomy): domain Eukaryota; kingdom Viridiplantae; phylum Streptophyta; class Pinopsida; order Pinales; family Pinaceae; genus Pinus; species Pinus taeda. The sequence continues at coordinate 89,602 of APFE031126527.1, forward strand.
GATAGATGGACAACACCGCAAATGGTTTGTACCATCGCTAACGCCACATTTGAGGAACGCGCTGTCACAACAAGGGTTAACGATTTAGGCATAGGCCTGGGAGATTGGGATGATGCTGCATGAGACCCTAATGCAAGATTCTAACCCGGGAGTTCATCAGATCCATGCGCATTTGAAAACTTATGCCTTGAGATGTAGAGTCTGAGCCAGGACAAGACAGCTCACCCAGGTGCGCGAAGAAGTATGGTGTGTAAAGTGTAAGGGTTAGGGACATGACAAGGACCACTGCATGGTGTTTTTGAATTACCTTGTGAGAGGAGGGTTGATGCCATTAAGACTGGAGGCACAAGCAAGACCTAGTGTGGTGCCTACTTTATGGTGCGTGATTTGTTAAATAAGAGGAAAGCATGTTACGGACAACTATCATCTATTGCAAAAGTACATGGAGAGTTCGCAATAGCTATTCTATAATTTTTGTAGATCAATGGGACATTATGAGTGTACCTATAGAAGCTATGAGCTAATGATGGATAGGACCCCAACCTACAGAGTTTAGTCTGAAATGAGGCCCCTTGACCAGAACACAGGAATGGCACAAACCAGATTTCAGGGGCACGGACGATGCCAGGGGGGAGGAGGACCTAGAAGAGGTCATAGACAGATGATATGTTACAATTACGGGGGGCCAGGACATTATGCCCATGATTGTATGAATCTAACATGTCTATCATGTTTGTACTATACCTTGTTTGATCATGAAACAAAGGATTGTCCCACACTGATACCTAGGCTACGCAACAAGGGAGAGCTCCAACCTCCCTCGACTTAGAACCTGCAAATGATGAGGTCTGAGCCGTGCGAGGAAGACCCAAATGTGAACATTGTGCTCCGAAGTGGAATTACGATAAGAGATGATAAATGCAAACAGTCAGAAGATAGTACTTGGGTTCGCAAGTCTCCGATGAAAGAACCAAAGTTTGATTTGGAGCGTGCTAAGGAAACCTTCATGGAAGCTAGGAAGAGCTTTGTTGATGCCTCCATTTCAAGAAGAAAAGATAGACAAGAGCCAAAAATGGACCCATCAATGCTAACAACATTCCTATAAACATGCATGAAGTTGTTGTGCGACAGTACGGCTATAAAGGGATTGTAGGAACTCATTAATAGATGCGCTGGGACCGCACCAGGAGAACCATGCGTAGTCCAGAAGATTGGAAAGTGTGCAACAAGGACAGGAAGAGAAATGAGGTTGACCACGTAGATTGGAGAATATGAGATGGACCAAGTGATTCTGGACCTAGGATCGAACGAGAATGTTCTGCTGAAGCAGACATGGGAGCACATGGGAAGGCCTATGCTACAATGGTCTCTTATCCAAGTGTGAATGGGGAACCAAAAAAGGATCATACCTATGGGGAGATTACAGGGAATCACCGTGGATATTGAAGGGGCAAGCGCCCTAGCAAACTTAGAAGTGATAAAGATTGTTGATGATAGCAATCCTTACACTACGTTGTTAGGAATCGATTAGGCCACTAAGATGAACGGGGTGATAAATCTAAAGAAGCACAAGATGATTTTTGAGAAAAAGTACCTGTGCGTAATCGTACCTTTGGACCCTATTAAGGGATCGCACTACACTGAGCCAGTCCACGATTATGAAAGTGATGAAGACTTAGATTGCATCTAAAAGATAACCGCGTGAGAGAAATATTGGGTAAATCCCACCTAACTAGCTATGGGAAGTACAGTCTTAGTGCTCCAAGCAGTTGGAAAGAGGCGTGGGACTATAAACTACTCTGCCCGAGAGTTGCATGATGTTGGGGCTGCACACAGGAGCAAAGTGTCACAAGGTCCACGACCACGCAAGGGTGGCTATGCTACCGCGTGGGTTGGTTGGAAAGTGACCATTATAGTCACTATTCATGATGTGATGATTGACTTGAGACCAAGTGGAGCGAGCGACAGGCATTTAAGACAAGCTTTATACGTAAGATTTGGAAAAATCTGTCGCTAAGGAAGCATTAATGGACCGGATTTGGGGGGAGCGGTCGAATTGAAATTCAAAAGGCACTATAAATTGCAAAGGGCTGGCCAACAAGAAACACTTGGTCATTTGTGAATTGAGCTATCATGCACCCTGAGTATTCCGAATCGAGACCTGTTTGCCTTGTGGAGAGCGTTGTTTGAGCACCTAGATAAGCAGTTGAGAGACTTCTGTACAATTGAGATGGCAACATCTAAAGAAGCTAGGGAAATCGTAGAAATGACTGTCGAAGAAGCCGCGCAGGCCATGACCATAGGAGATTCCCCTAAGAGCACCAGGATTGTTGCATAAATCCCTAAATTACCGTGCACGCCAAGATCGAAGAAGGATAAGCAACCCATGATTCCAGTGCACATGTCCCATCGAAACCCGCTGAGAACCAAATTGACCATGGAGGAGAAAGGGAAAGTTGTTAATTTGGAAACCGATGAGGAGGAGGAAGATCTTGAGGACATCCTGATTGAGGAGGATGAGGACGAAGACATGGAGGAAGAAACCGAGGTTGCGCACCCTCCAACAAGGCTGCCTACGTATGTCCCTCCGCTAAATGGGAAGACAAAGGTGCCCAAAGACCTCGATGAGAGAAATATCTCTCTGCAGACTTCGCTCCTCCCAAACGATATCATTTTGAAGGCACGCAACTGGGATGGGTGCCGAGTCTGAAGTTTGAAGATTAGGATCTCGCCAACCATGATAAATTCCCTCACTTAGCAATCGTGCAACTCATGAAGCCAAAGCAGAACACCATGGAAGGAGTCATAGATTTGGAGTCGTGCAAGTGGTTATGTGGAGTCGAAAAGACAGGGTTGTTGAACCTGCTCTGGGTGTCACATTACCATCGTGCCCCAGTGACTATCTTCGTCATCAGGCAGCTGCTTTGCCTAGTGCATGGTGGGTGTTTGTGTCTGGAGGAGCTGATCCCCATCACCAACCACCTAATCTATCGAATTAATTGACTCGCGTGTAAAGGAGAAGACCCCGCAAACATTTCGGACAGTAAAAGCAGTGATTTGGCCATCGCAGAGGCCATGAAAAAGAAATACAAGCTGGAGAAGAAAAAGAGGGGCTACACAATCTCCAATATCAACAACAAGGCAGTCAAAGTTGCGACTCAGATACTGGCAGGTAAGCTCATGCGAATGTGTTTCACGGATGAGGTGCCCATGCTAGTGGTTGCACTTGCCGAGCAGTGCACAAAGGGGGTCCAATTTAACTGCTCTGAATTTTTGTGCAAGGAGTTCCTAGAAAATTACCACGAGGCACAGGAACGAGGGAAAACCTTCCATTATGCATGGCTTCTGCTGTCCATAGTGATGGTGGCTGGGGAATTGCCTGAGGACAACCAGTTCCCCACAATTGCAAGGGATATCCCTGAGGCCGTGAAGTACACTTCGATGTGGGCTACTAAATATGTGCACTGCATTCTCGACAATAAAATATTATGGGTGTTCATTGAGATGAACATTAGAATGGGGATTAACTGCAAGCCGTGGTTATCACCCACTATCTACAACAACCTACAAAGTTTCACAGAGTTTAAAGCAGACTTTCATCACATCTACCTCAAGGCGTGCATGGACCCTGCAAAGAAGTGGAACGAGTTGAGCTGCCTCATACTCCATAGAGGGGGGTTACCTGCACCCCTGAAATCCCCTGTGCCCCCCCGCTACGCAATTGATGCAACAAAGGGGGGGCTCTGCCCCCCGTCTAACCCCCTGGTTAACTACGTGGGCTAGTTGTGGAAAGAATATAACACAAGCCAACATTCTCCCACTTGTTGTTTTCTTTCCACAGGGGGCCGAGAGAGAGCTTAATCATTTATATAGACTTACAACACCCATTGTTTCTCTACACCAAGAGAACTTCTCAGAGCTCATAGATTTTGTCAATGCATTTGCAGTATTCTTCAAAGTGTCCACCTTTACCAGCAAAACCTTTTTTTCTTCTATCATATCCCTCACAAAGTGATACTGAACATCAATGTGCTTTGTCTTTGAATGATATGTAGGGTTCTTTGCCAAGAAAATTGCACTTTCGCTGTCACAGTATATCCTTATAACTCCCTGTACTAACCCCATACTTGAACACTATCTCTGCAACCGAACTGCTTCCATGCTTGCGTGAGTGGTTGCCATGTATTTTGTTGATAGTGCCACTACATATTGTTTCTTACTCATCCAACTGACTACACCTCCAAATAGGTTAAACACATACCCACTTGTAGATCTTCTCTAATCTAGATCTGTAGCTGAATTTGCATCAACAAAGCCATGAATATCCAACACTATGTCCAATTCTAGTCTTCCTTGGTAGCACAAACCATAATCACTAGTGCCACGCAAATACTTGAAAACCCCCTTTACTGATGTCCAATGCTCCTTCCCTGGTTTTGACATAAACCTGCTCAATACTCCCACTCCATGTTCAATTTCTGGTCTAGTACAAACCATTTCATACATCAGGCTATCAACTGTGCTTCAATATGGAACATGGGACATGTGCTCTTCCTCTTCTTGTGTTTTGGGACATTGTTCAACAGCTAACTTCACACCTACAAGAATAGGAACCTTGACCATTTACTATCCTACATATTAAACCTCTGCAGTATTGTCTCGACACACTTCCTCTGGTTTAACCAAAGCTTCCTCTTCGCTCAATCTCTTTTAATTTCCATGCCCAAAATATAGTTTGCAGCACCAAGATCTTTCATGTCGAATTTGGAGGACAATTGGGTCTTCAAATCCTGGATAATTTCTTTGTCATTTACAACCAACAACATATCATCTACATACAAGACCAGATAAATAACACGGTCACCAATTAATTTAAAATACACATAGTGATTTGCTTTGCCTCTGGTGAATCCAAGTCCTCATATAAATGTATCAAATTTATGATACCACATCCTTGGTCACAGTTTTAACCCATACAAAGACTTATTTAACTTGCATACCATTTCTTTCTTAGCCTTCACTGCAAAACCTTCAGGTTGCTTCATGTAGATCTCCTCCTGTAGATCCTCATGAAGAAATGCTGCCTTCACATCCGTCTATTCCACCTCAAAATCAAAATCAACAGCAACAGATAAAAGTAATCTAATAGAGGTTACCTTGGAAACAGGAGAAAAAATATCATCAAAATAAATTCTTGACACCTGGGAATAAACTTTTGCTACCGAGCCTTGTATTTCTCCACCTTTCCTTTTGCGTTTGTCTTCTTCTTGAACACCCATTTGCTACCAATGGGTTTCCTTCCAACTAGCAACTCCACCAGATCCCAAGCCTCATTTTTTGTGCAAAGATGCCATTTCATCAACCATGGTCTCTTTTCAGAGTTTGTAATCCTCTTAATTTACTGCTTCCTTCAGAGTTCTGGGATCATTGTTAGTAATAGATAAAACAAAATTTGAATAGAAAGCAGATGGACTATACCTTTCTAGTCACCTTCTTTCTCGAACTGATCTTCTCACACCCGGAGTTGTGGCTCTTCATCTTCTAATTCCTCCTTTGTTATAGAGTCTGATTCTTCCTCCTTAAGCTCAAACTCTATCTTCTCAGGTTCCTTTGGTTGGACTTCACATTTAATAATATATTTTACCTCTCTGAACACCACATCTCGATTGTACACAACCTTCCTTGTTACTGGGTTTACCAATGCGCACACATGGAAGGAAAGAGGAGCGGGCGCAACCAGAACAGTCCGAACTACTGAAAAAAAGAATAGGTAGGGGGGGATCTCTCCAAAGCTTAAAACCATTTAAACCATCCGTATACCCAATAAACATGCACTGCTCATATTTACTATCCAACTTGGTTCGTTTCTCCTTTGGAACATGTACATATGCATCACATCCAAATACCATTAGATGTGGAAGAGAGGGTTTCTTACTAGTCCATACCTCTTGTGGAGTCTTATCTTCCAACGCTGATAAAGGTGATATGTTGACCAGCTAACATGCTATCTCCATCTCCTTTGCCCAGAATTCCTATCCTAACCTAGCACCACTGAGCATGCTTCTTGCCCTTTCCATCAATGACTTGTTCATTCTTTCTACAACTCCATTTTGCTCAGGTGTGTATGGAGTATCCTTTTGTCATGCTATACACACTTCTTACGGAATTATTCAAATTCCTTACTGCAAAACTCTCCACCGTTATCTGTCCTCAACACCTTTATCTTCTTCTCTGTCTGGTTTTCCACCAGAGCCTTAAATTCTTTAAACCTCTCAAAGACATCAGATTTCTTATTAAGGAAATATATCCATGTATTCCTTGAGAAGTCATCTATAAATGATACATAGTACACAGACTTTCACAGTGATGGAACCTTCGCAGGTCCAAACACATCATTGTGCACAAGTTCTAATATATGTATCACCCTCTTACCACCAGAGGAGAAACTCACCCGATTCTACTTCCCATATACACAAATTTCACAGAAATCAAAATCCAGAGAGCTATTACTCATACCTTCTACATACCTTTACCATGAAGTATTCCCCGAACCATTTTGTAGGTATCCTTCTCGAACACTGTTTTTACACTTGCATCATCCAGCTTGCTTATACAAAATAAAATTTCTAGGCAATACAGGAATATGTAGAACACCCATAAGTGTTCTAACCCTTCCACCTTGCAACTTCAACTTTACTTTTTCGCGACCAACGATTCTAGCCTTCATATCATACCCTAAGAAGATATCACCACCATCGTACTTCTCATACCCACAGAACCACTCTCTATGGGGAGTGAGATGAAAGGATGCACCTGAGTCAATCAACCATGCCTTGTGATCTACATGTGTACTTGAAGAAGATAATTACACATCCCCACCTTCATTTGAGGTGGTTTTCGCCTCTGTAGAAGGAGCATCATCATATCCCTTTCCTTTATAAGGAGATTTTGATTTACAGTTCCTTTTGTAGTGCCCTTCCCTTCCGCATTTCCAGCACACCACCTTTACAGGTTTTCTTAGAGATTTTGATCTCCCTCTAGATTTAGATATCCCACTCGATGACGTATTTTTGTTTCTATTCTGGTACCATCCTCATACAGACAAGGCATCACCATTATGGCCATCCATATTTTTCTATCTCATCTCCTCCATCAGCAAGGATGAGACTATTTCATCAAACTACAAGGCAGTTGTATTGCTACCTATTGCAATAACTAGACTATCCCATGAATCTGGCAGAGAACACAACAAACTGATGCACTTATCTTCATCTAAAATTTTAATATCAATAGATAATAACTGACTTACCATAGTATTAAATGCGTTCATATGCTCTATCACTGAGTCTCCATCTTTCATCCTTAGGTTATACTACCTTTTTCATAGGAATAGTTTATTCACTAGAGACTTAGATTGGTACAAAGTCCCAAACTTTTCCCACAAAGCCTTCATTATAGCTTCCCCGGATACATTCAACAATACTAAATCTGAGACACATAATCGTATTATGTTCTTTGCCTTCTGATCCAACTTCTTCCATTCTTCATTGGACACTCCCGCTGGTTTAGTACCTGGATCTACTGCAATCCACTGATCTTTATCCACCAATAGATCCTCCATATTGAGTTTCCACAACTCAAAACTATGACCATTAAATTTCTCGATCTCTATCTTTCCATTTCTCTCCATCTTCTTTCACCACCAAAATAGGTCTCGCAAATCTCCCATAGAATAGGGTCTACCATAGGCTCGAGCAAAACCCCTCAGCCACAAAGGCATCCCCTTAAAGCCAAAACAGCTCTGATACAAAATGTAGGTTTTAACCCTGTACAGAAATTACCTGCATATGAATTCTAAAACACAGAAAATAAACAATGCGAGATCATAACACTTAAAACACTTATACACAGAGATTTTCCCTTGGATCCCAAAACCGGGACTACCAGCTTGATTTTTCATTATGTTCCTTTCAATGTTACAATACATATTTATACATGTCGAAGCATCCAATACCATGGACTGAAAACTATCGCGTCCAAAACCATGGACCAAAAACCATCGCATCCAAAACCATGTGTGAAAATCATGCACAAAACCATAGGTAGGTCCGCCCAACCTAATATAGGGTCCAAAAAACAAAATTTTCCGGGGCACTACCCTGGACCCCATAAAGGGGGGTTACCTGCACCCCTCAAACCCCTTGTGACCCCCTCGCTACGCAATCGGCGCAATGAAGGGGGGGCTCTGCCTCCCCTCTAATCCCCCAATTAACTACGTGGACTAGTCGTGGAAAGAATATAACCCAACCCAACAACAACCCTGCAAAGAAGTGGAACAAGCTACCATATATGGCCACAGATGATGTGATCTTTGATGTACTGGAGACATGGCTGCCGGAATGGCGCGCCACAAACATCTCCGTGGTGGAAAAGTCTACTGCGTAGAAAAAGGAGGAGGAAAAACTACGCATGTTACAGTTGGCAAAAAAGAGAAGGAAAGAAGCAGCAGTAGCAAAGGCACAGGAAACAGGTGACACTACGTAGACAGTATCAAAACAGAAAAAGGTAGTAGAAATGTAACGCATAGGCTAGAAGTCGCCTTCTCCTAAACGGGAGCATGAGATGGAAATAGAGGTAGAGGAGGGCGGCGCGGACCCACAAACAGAGTCGACACTATTGAAGCTCCAGTGCCCGAGAGAGCAAATGGGCTCGCGCAAGAAGGTAAAAGCCTAAAAGATGTCTATCGACTCGATCACCCTTACTGAGGGGGATCTGCATGATATAGGCGAGATGGTGCGCGACGTCACCACAGAGGCCCTTGAGAACTTTACAAAGGAGGACCATATTGTGTTCGGGGCCCTCCAAGCACAGATTCAGGAGTTGAAGGTGCGCACTCCTTAGGCTAGTACTCTCTTAACCATCCTCACAGTAGGAACAACTACGGCTGAGGAAATGCTCTGTGCTCGTATGACGAACACAATAGTGCTGCCAGAAGGGGCACCGGTTACCGCAAATGAGGCTGACAAGTCTACGTTCAGTACATTGAAAGGAATAGGGATCAACATGGCTGCGCTCCCTTGGGAGACGCTCCATGTTCTACAAGATCAGATTACTAAAGAACTGTGGGCTAGGGAGAGCTGCGCATTGCCGGTGTTGAGCGAATAAAGGATCAACATGGAGCAGTTGAGCTTGCAGCATGCCGAGGTCATGTCTCAGAACAGGTAGATGGTGGAGGTAATTGAAGAAGCCTACGAGATGGTCCCTTAGCTATCCATCCTAGCAGAAGCACTAGCAGAGGTGCGCATCCAAATATCATCAGCTAGAGTGCACGAGGTGCAGGAAGAAATGGCCAAGGTTCAGCTGGAGCTGAACCTTTAGATAGCAGAGCTACAGTTGAAGGCACAACCTTCAACTCCTCCAGAGGTAAGGGAACAGCGCACCAACACCATTACATCGAGGATGGAGGAGATCAACAGTGCAGTGAGGGACTGCACCAGAATGTTGGAAGAATGATTCAAGGTCCTCACCACTCTATAGGAGGACCTAAACATACAACGCTTAGAAATAGAGGCGCATGAGGTATAGTAGTAGTATGACAACGTTAAAGGGACCGTGTAGACGATGGCCCTCACACAGAGGCTCACGCGAATGCAACAGGCCAAAGCGCTGAAGCAACAAGTAGATGTAGTGCGACACAGAGAAGCAGTTTTGAAGGCGCATGTTTAGCCCTGAATCAAAGAGTCCTTCATAATCACAACAACAATTAAAGGCAGGCTCGCACAAATGCAGGGGATGTAGGAACAGATACAGGGAAGCAGTTCTGACACCGCGGTCTAGGATTAATGTGTACAGGAGATACAACAGGAAACCACTCAGTGTGTTGCTAACCTTGCAACAGTCCGAGAAGAGTTGGGAGGTCTACATGCGAAGATCTCCACACCGATAGAGTTACTCGAGGGTGAGTCATGATGTTTGTGTTGGGGGCCTATTGGGTGTGGGATCCCCCCAAGGCAATTTTTGGGGATTAAAATCCAAGTTTTTACTAAGTCCAATGTAAAGACTCTGCGATTTGTGGGTGCAGAGCGTGAAGTTGTAATTGAGCCATAGGGTCGTCCACCCTTACTTTTATAAATGTAGTGTCGGCTTGAGAGTTCTACTCATGGTCCGTGGACCATGGGATTGTATAAATAGAGTGAGGCTCTAAGTGTAAAGGGAGGAGAAGAACAAGGAGATAAAATCACACCATGAAGCATTGAGTCAAAGTGTATAGTCATGTCTTTGGGTCGTAGAGTAGGAGAAGGCTCTGCAGGTGAGTGCGGAGAGGCCTAGTAGTCCGCAGCTGAGTGCGCGGATTGAAGCATTAATAAAGAGAAGTTTTACAATATTTCTGTGTATGTTTTATTCTTTTATGCATTGAAGTATATTGGGTATAAATTGAAAGTTTACTGTTTATTTGTTCCGTGAATTATATGAATGTGCTAAATAAGTAAATATAATATAAGGTATCTGTTTACGTGAAGATAAGTAATTGTTATAAGAAGATAAGTAAGATCTGCAGTGTGACTTAGCAAAATAGCGTAGATCGTTGCTCTAGCAGTGCGAAAGCCCCACAGCCCCTGGTTAGGGCTGCGCAAAGACGAATATAACAAGGCCGCGAAGGCCTCGCAGGCTAGGAAAGCACACAAAGTAACCAGTGCGAAAGTATTCACAGTTGGACTAAATGAACCCCTCAAACATCTCAAGGGTGTGAAAACCTAGTTCCAGCATCCCCCCATACTACTTCAAGTGAGACCTCAGTCCGCGCTACGCGGACTGTTTCCGAAAGGGCCAATAGTACAGGGATTTTCTTAACTAACTAACTCTGAACCTGGGTCAGGCTCCAACAAGCCAACAGTGTGAATTTGTTTTGGAACCTGTTTTCATCATGTGTTCTCTCTTGTTCCATTGATTCAAGACTTATCCATTTTTTGGCTTCCCTTGTATTCACACTTTGCATACCTAAAATTTCAACTACTAAATGAGCACATTGTGCATTCTTATGCAACAAGGATGTATCCCTTGCCTCTTACAACTGTGCACTGTGCTATCCTAAGGGAAACCTCTTCCCCAAACACATTGCGTAATATTGAACTAGAGTCCCTTAGTCTCTTCCTGCTTACTCTTGAAAATTTCATCGAAGAGAGGCTCCTGGTTGCCTCCATTGGACATTTCATAGTTCTAGTGGATAGTGGAGCCTCCTCCTGATAATTTCTTAAGAGAACTGCATAATACAAAATCTCTCTCTCATTCATGGTGAAGTGAGCATCCTCAAGGTACAATCACCTAGTCTTTTGTTGCTTATACTAATCAATTGCACAATCCCTTCACTAAGTCAGCCACTTATTTAGAATTGCATGGTTTTAGTGGGAAACAGGACCCTCTCTATCTCACTACAACCCTCAACTGTGCATTCCTAGAGCTTGCCCCTCAATCAATACGCATTGCACAGTTAAAGTGGCTAGTCCTATCTCTTTTGCTGACTGGAACTCCTCACTGCAAAATACCTTCTCCTGTGTTCCCTCCTACTATGAATTATGTATTTCTAGTGGAAATTTGGGTCGTCCCTTTGGTCCTATGAAGCTCAATTGCAAAATCATTTCCTTCTCGTCCTTGTGCACTACACATCTTTAGTCAGCAAGCTCATCACCATTGTCCCTTGGAATTTGCCACTACACAGAACCTTGAAGAAGCCTCCCCTTATTGCACATTGTGTAGTTCCAATGGAAAGCATGGTCATCCCTTCATCACTACTAAGTCCAACAATGCAATTCCTAGTCTGTCTCTCCCAAAACTCTTTCCCATTGTCCCATCACAGTCAACATCTTCCATGAGCAACAAAAGGTAGAATAGGTGGTTTTTGAATTGATGTTTACTTTTCATTAGTGGGCTTCATTTGTAGGTATTATCGTCTCAACATGGTAGGGTGATGCTCAAGGGAAGTTAGCAAGGAACGGTTACAAGAAGTACATTCACAAAGATAAGACACAATGATGATACTGTTCAGGACATAAAGGAATCCCAGACCAAGACAAGGAAATTCCAACTCATTTTGACTTAGAAGGTTCTGAATCCTATCTAGACCCTTTGGAGGGTGAATATGAAGTCTAAGCAACGATTCGTCATGAAGAAGTTGAAGCCATAGTAGCAAAGGGAAGAGCTTGCTATCGATACAATGAAGTCTTATGTCACCATCACCAGATCATGGATTCTCAAATTGTCAGCACAAAATCCATATGTGTCAATGTATTTTTCCACATGAATTGTTCAATGTAATTATGTAATCTCTAAAAACTGAGAGAATGTAAATTGTGTGGAAGCACAAGAGTCTCACATGGAATGTGAAAAGTCACTAGAAAGTTCTACAGCCATGTAGGAGATCAAATGTCACATAGGAAATTGAAAAGTCATAGTAGAAGATTAAGGGTCATCAGGGGGGTTAGGAATCATATGGGAGGTGGAGAGTCACCTCATTTGCTATAAATACAACCTCATAGCTCAAGAAAATAACTTTGGACTTTCCACCTTGGCTTCTCTAGCTTGGAATAGGAGAGAAGATCATTCTTTGGAGGAGAAAGTGGTGACTTAATGTTCCAGTATTATGGCTAGTGTCACATCATTGTTATTGTGCATTTGGGGAATTTCACTTAATATATGAAGCTCTTGGAGTTGACACACTTTTATGCATATGTTGTGAATGATTCTAACACTGTTCTTTCGTTTTTTGTGGTTTATGTATATATTCACACATACTAATGAAAATAGATTACTTTATTGGTTTTGGTATGCATCTTGTTGAATGTGCGTTGTTACTTGATTTTATGATCATTGTTATTTTGTGAACTACTTTGCAGGTTAATCAACGATTATTTCCATACTCTTGTGTGTCTTTTTTAGGATAGTAACATTAATTTTTTCTAGAAGCTCGTTATCTTTTCCCTTTCGTAAAAGAACCTTATATACATTGCAATTGTATACCTCACACTGTCAACTTGTTTGTTTCAAAGATTGTTTGCATAATCTCTTATGTTAATAGTTGTAGACAAGGAAAATCCCTAAGAATAATGGTGGTGAGGGCTATTATCCAGATGGGATTGCTACTTCAAATGATGTGAGGACTAAAAGATACTTCATACAAGGGAGACCCCCTTTGTTGGCAAATTTCCAACACCGTCAACACATTCTTACAAGTTACTTCTTGATTCTTTGAATAACTGCATTTACAACCTTATTGGAATCAATGTGGCATGAAAATCAATGCATATCCCCAAGGTACAATTGATATTTGATTTTGGACTAAATCCCGTCCATTGACGAAGAATTGGTGTTGGAGCTCATTCCGACTTCGCAGGAGGAGGATGTTGACATCTCCGAGCAAACCATAAGGCTGTGGAACTTTGAAGACAATTGAGATTCTGGGAGGTGGAAGAATGTAAAAATGGACTTATTCTTTTCATAGTCTGTGCCTACTACCGACATCGGTTTCAAACCTACGACATGCCGGAATTCTAGCACTACTACCATGGCATATGATGTAATCGTTAATGGATGATATTCAATCTTAATGCCTTATCAAAACGCACATGTGGGTGTTAAAACTTTTACAATGGAGGTTGGAATATTTTGGGAATTTGATAAATATGAGGGAAGATAAATATTGTTTATGTTAATTAAATGTTTTGAAATTTAATAAATATTTTGGAAATTTTATAAATATGAGTGAAGATAAATATTATTTATATCTATTAAATTTTTGGAAATTTGATATTCCTATTGCTTTATCAATTGGCATATTTGTGTGTTAACTTTTTACAATGGAGTTTGGAATATTTTGGGAATTTGATAAATATGAAGGAAGATAAATATTGTTAATGTTAATTAAATTTTTAAAAATTTTATAAAAATTTTGGAAATTTTATAAATATGAGTAAAGATAAACATTATTTATATCTATTAAATTTTTGGAAATTTGATAAACATAAATGCAAATAAATAATATTTATTTCAATTGAAATTTTGAAATATTGTATAGTTGATATGAAATTAGGAGTAAAAATATCCTTTACCATAAAAGTTTTGGGAAGAAACAAAACTGTCTATGTTTATTAGAAAGGAACATTGTTTTAATTATTATTGTGTTTGAGCTATTTCAGCAAACAGCTTAAACAAAGTCAACTAATGGAAATGAATGAAAAATAAATTACAAGATTGTAACTATTTAATTTTAATATTGAATTACTATAAAAGTGTTGGGAAGAAACAAAATTGTCCATGTTCATTGAAAAGGAACATTGTTTTAATTATTATTGTGTAATTATTTAATTTTAATATTGAATTACCATAAAAGTGCTGGGAAGAAACAAAATTGTCCAAGTTCATTGGAAAGAAGCATTGTTTTAATTATTATTGTGTTTGAGCTATTTCAGCAAATAGCTAAAACAAAGTCAACTAATTAAAATGAATGAAAAGTAAATTACAAGATTGTAACCATTTAATTTTAATATTGAATAAAAATATTAAAGAGAAGATATTTTGATGATGAGAAATATTACCAGAAGAAAACTAAAATTAATTAAAGATATAAAAAAAATTGGTGTTTTTTTTAATTAATAATGAGAAATATTGTTATTACTATCATAAATAAAAATAAAAATTATAATAATAATAATGAGGTTGAAATTAAATCAAATAAATTATTATTTTTTTACATTAAAATTTTAATTTAGGAAACGGATGAATTGAAACATTTTTATGTTATTAGATTTTTAAATATTTTTTAATTTTAAATAAAATAAAATGTAAAAGCGTCTAACCCTATAAAATTTATCCAGTTTTATTTAAAAGGAACAATATTTCAATTATAATAAATTACTTATATCATGAAAAGGAGAGAGAGATATGTTGGTGATCAGGAGAGATAGATATGTTGGTGATATTTTAGTAAATAGTTGTATGATATGCTAATTAAAGAGAATGAAAAATAAACTGTAAGATGACAAATGTTACTAGTTGGTTATAACATTGAATATTGATATTTTAAAATAATGATAAGTTTTATATATTTATATATATATATATGAGAGAAATATTGTTATAATTATCTTAAATTAAAATTAAAATATAATATTATAGTGAAATTAAAATAATTTTTTTTATTTTTATTTTTTTTATGAAATTTTAATAGAGAATCTCTTACACCTTTTTAAGGTAGCTCCTAAGAAATTATGGAGGTAGATTTTAACTAGGAAAACTAAAGATAATAATAAAATTGCTTTACACGACTGGAATTCCTATCTTAAAAAGCTTTATGAATCTCCTAATGTCATGGATAACTTTGAAACCCTGCTCACAACGACAGAAGGTTTCTCATTAGAAGGCATTGATTTTGGGATTAATCGCTTGTCTAATGGGAAAACTAAGGACATTGAAGGTTACCGGGCGGAAATCTTAAAAATTGGAGGTCTTGTCCTCATTCCCCACATTCACAAGCTTTTCAATCAAGCGGTCAAGCAAGGGTTGTTGAAAGCCTCATTATCCCTATTTTTAAAAGTGGGGATACAAATAACCCCTCTAATTATCAGATAATTATGATCAACCCTCTCCTAGCCAAGTTATATGGTATTATTTTGGAATGGAAGTTGAGCATATGGCTTGAAAGTGAAGGTAGGCAGGCCAAGCGAGTTTTAGAAAGTAGCACTCAACAACAGACCACCTCATTACGCTTAGGATAATTGTGAAGGAATGCCGCAATGATAAATCCAATCTCTTTTGTTGTTTTGTGGGCTTTAGAAAAGCTTTCGATACGGTTCCTAGAAACAACCTTTGGAACATATTAAAAGAGATAAAGGTTCCTTTCAAGTTGAGAGCTGTTGCTATAAGGTTATAGGAGAATGTAATTGCCAAGTTAAAGACCAATGAGGGGTGGTCGAAAGATTTAAGTGTAATATCAGAGTTAAACAAGGTTGCCCCCTCTCCCCTACCCTATTTGGCATTTACATCGACAAGCTAGAAGGTTATTTAGAGGAAGCATGATGTGCTGACACGATCTTAGCTGGGATAGTCATCATCCTTCTTCTCTACGCTAATGATATTTTTCTCGCAAGGTGCCCATCTGATCTTGATAAGCAACTTATACTTCTTAAGGATTTTTGCTCTACCATGGGTATGATTGTTAACACTAACAAAACAAAAGTTATGATTATCAAATCCAAGAAGCACACTTATGTTAATTTTATATATGACAATAGTAACTTGGAGGAAGTGTCTTCCTACAAGTACCTAGGAATTGATATTCATCACAAGCTCAAGTGGAACTATAGCATTGAGAAAAAGATTAATGGGGGATGGAATGCCTATTTTGGTCTTGAAAATAATTGTAAAACAACAAACCTCGTAATGTGGGATAGAAAGAAGTTCCTCTTTGAAACTTTAGTCACTCCGGTTATCTTATATGGATGTGAGGTTTGGAGGTGTAGCATCTCTAGTGAATCCTGGAGAAAGATTGAGCAAATCTAGAAGCGTTTTATAACGTATAACCTCAAAATGAAAAGCAACACACCCTATCCTATTCTCTTTATAGAAGTGGGTCTTTCCCCTATCAAGAGCCTAGCTATGACTAGGCTTCTATTGTACAAGCACAAACTCAATAACATAGGAGACCATAGACTTCCTAAGCTAGCTTTAAATTCCAGCCAAAACCACCTACGGCTCAAACTAGGTTGGTTAAAGACACCAGGGTCTGGTTAAACCATTCAGAGATCGACAAGAATGTTGCATTGCAAAACATTAATAGCATTAAAAATATTGTTACTTATAAGTTGAAAGAAAAAATGTGGTGTGAGAAAGATTTAGCAGCTAAAAAAAATTTATGATATTATAAGGAGGTCATCAACCCCATCCCTAGAAGATCAAAAGTATCTCTCTGTTTTAACTAGCTCAAAGAAGAAAATTAATATAGCCAAGATTAGAACAAACTCTCATGAGCTCCATAGTGAAATGGGTCATTGGGAAGTTTCTAAAATACGATGGATGGAAAGGTTCTGCCATCTCTATGAGAATACGAACATAGAAGATGAAAATCACTTCTTGTTAGAGTACCCCGTGTACAACCACATTAAATCTCAGTTTCAAAATCTTTGTTGCAATATTGACCTTCCTAGCCTTTTACGTTGTTAAAATTACAATGAGCTCGAGAGGCTTATGTCCAAGTTATTTGAACATAGGAATAAAATCTTAAATCAAACTAAATAATTCATTTCTTTAGGTCGGATAGACCAAAATGAACGTTAACCATCATCATCATCATTAAATTGAAAAGTAAGTAAAGTTAAAAATATATATAATATAAAAATATAAAAATATTTTGAAGGTTTATATGGAAATTGCTATTTAATTAAAATTCAAATGATTAATTCTATTATAACATCATTTTTATATAAAAAACTGTTAAATAATTGTAAATTAGATTGGTAAAAAACTGCAAATTGTATCAAGATCGGCAAGTCAAAAAACAAAAATGCAAATATTCTATGAAGTTTAAAATTACAAATTTATTGGCATATGAAGTTTAAAATTACAAATGTATTGTCATTTCACGTCAGAGGTTAGGCATAGTACACTTCATGAAGGAGGAATCGTAGCCTGAGAACCTAAGGGACGTGAAAGAATATAAAAATGGGCTTAATATTTTTGCAGTCTATGACCAGTGTCACGGCATGCCTGAATTGTCTCACTATTACCATATATATAATGTAATCGTTAGTGGATGAAATCCATGTTTTTTTTTTTTTTGGGTCAAAACTCCTCCTTTTGCAAACATGTAGCTACTAGAAAGCCTACCAGTTTTGATTAGATATTGTGATTGGGCAATATTTTGGAAATTTGAGAGTTTCCAAGTGTTTATTAGATATTGTGATTCTAGAATAATTTGGAAATGAATAAGATAAATATTATTTGTTTATTAAAATATTAAAATATTTTATATTTTACAAGAAAATAATTGTAAAAGTTTCCATTACCATAAAAATATATTTTGAAAAAATTTGTTTTATTATTATAATTTTTTTTTAATGTAGAGAGAACTATAGCTAGATAGAATATAGTTATTCCAGCAAATACCTACATCAAAGTATCCTGGTTGAAATGAATGAAAGTAAATTACAAGATGCTAAATAAGATTAAAAAAATATTTAAAAATGAGATTTTGACAATGTTAAATATTATGTGAAATTAGAGTTAATAAAAGAAATATGCTATTTTATTTTTTTTAATCATTAATATAACGTACGGTTATAATTATCATAAAAAAATCTAAGAATTACACTATTGTAATGAATTTTAATTTTTTTTATTAAATTTTAAATTTAGCAAATGAGTAAAGTGAAATATTATTTAGGTTTATTAAATTTTGGAATGTTTTTCCGTCTAAATGTGGAGCACCATAAAAGTGTTTAAAAAATAAATAAAAAAATATTTTAAGAAAAAGTTGTAAAGTAGGTTAGTTGGACAAATTAAGGGATTAAAAAAAAATTTACAGAGATCATTATTTTCATTATAATAATACATAAGTTAAAAATAAATTTATTTTTTTTAAGAAAAGTTAAAAATATATTTGTTTTTTTATATTATTATTTAAGAACAATAATATAAAAATGAAAAGGAATGAGTTTTTGGTAACGCGAAAGAACTTAAAGATGGACTCTTTTTTGGCACTTTATGTTAAGCGCTTATTATTTACCAGTGGGTATTATAATATCTCTGAATTGTAGCGCTATTGATATAGAAATGTTATAAGTACGGTTCATATTGAAATTAGATTAAAAGAATTATGATTTTTATACGATTTGATTTTAAAAGAATATTGTTTATTTAATACATTAATCATAGATGATATCAAAAATAGTTTGAAATAAGCTATTTTATAACTTCTTAGTACTTCTAACCCAATATAACCAGTAAGAAGTCAATGCATACCTGCAGTTATATGATATTTATAATGTAATATCAAAGGTTCGAATATTGTAAGGTTCACACTGTTATATATAACTACAGATGCTCCCCCATTTTTATTTTTATTTTGTTTTATTCAATTTTAATTTTTTTGAATATCTCCATATTAATTTTATTAATAGAAACTAAATTAACGCAACAATATGTCTATATAAATAAATATTGCAATTTAGAATTTTGGGGCAACATAAAAAAGTATAATGATAATTTTAATTTTAGTAGCATAGAGGAGAGCGTGGGGATCAATTCGATTTTAGCAGATGATTGACCTTAGAAAAGTCTAAGAATCAATGCTCTAAGAGTACCACCACTTTAGTTTCACATATGCATCAAAGTGCACATGCGCAAGCTTGTCGAAGTCTACCTAAGATAGAATGATAGACCACTTGTAGAAAGAGTGAGCTCTAGCGACTCGATTGGCCCAATGGCAATACATTTTCCTTTATTTATAGGATTTCAAGAGAGCATCTAGTCTCTTTTCAAAATATGACCTCTTTCTACATAAAGTGTACAACTATAGATCTCAAATCTAAACTTTTTCGTAGATTCTCTGAAATGTGGGTCAAGGCCCATCAAAAGTCGAAGCAGTGCTCAGAATTTCAGATATTCGTCTGGAGAGTTAACCTAAGATTTACACAGTGGAGATTCTTTATGGAAAGAACCCACTAAACACGAAAAGTAAGGATCATTATCATCCTTAAAGTTATTACACAGTGGAGATTCTTTTACGGAGAGAACCCACTAAACACCGAAAGTAAAATTTGTACAAGAGAAAAGAGAGATACTATTAATAATACCCTTTCGGACTACAGTAAGAGTCATATCCACTTGGAGGAGAATAATCGCCCTTTTCCAAAGAGTCTTCATGGAGGGCTAGCTGGGCCCCAGGAATAACTTGATCAAGCCAGTGAGGAGCAAATTGTCCAAGACAAACGTAGAAAGGACTATACATTAAATGATGATCTAGTTGATCAGCTAGAAGACAGGTATCTCCAAAAAATTCTACAGCCAAACAGAACTCAATTTTTTTTTTTTTTTTTTTGTAAACTGCGAAAGGACTATTACTTCTATTTCATCAAGTCAAAATCTTACATAAACGTGATGACCTCAACCCGCCCCAAGGGGAAAGCGGGTATTTTGGCCATCTTAAGTCTTTTACTGCCATCCAAAAATAAAAATCCTTAAGTCTATTTGTCCATGCTATATGCACTATACAATCGTAAAGACTGCTCATATTTCTCATCTTCCCTCTATATCTATCACAACAAAATTCAGTGACAAAACTATCATCTACTGTCTTCATAAAAGCAAAAGGAGATGTAAACTAACAAGACTATGCCTCCTTGCCTGGCTGCTGGTCCATATCCCTCTTAATGTCAGGATGGCATTGCTTTAGCTGCTGTTGAGTTTCGTCCATCCTCCTGTCCTGCATGAGCAGGGTAATCTGTATATTCTTCAATTCCTTCTTGAGATTAGGAATCCCTTGAGAAAGCTCCGCCATTTCCATAGCTACTTGTTCCATAGCTTTAGCAAGCAACCTCTTCATGACCCAATAAACATGCAATGCTTGTTTATAAAGGGTCATGCGGCCTCTCGTGTTGCCAGGATCCAGGAGGAGATAAACCCAATCCTCCATTTCAGGGTCAGATTGGTCCTAGATAGCCTCCTCCTCCATGTGCTGAATAATTCTCCTGACTCCTTTGTTAGTATTTTGGTAGTAGGCCCTTTCAACAAACAGCACTTTCCTACCCATTGATTCCCTGGTTTTCCTTCTATAAGCTGGAACCTCCTCCTCCCTTTGACCCCTTGTTTTTCCCCTGCCTCTTCCTCGTTGTCCTCTCCGACCTCCCCTTCCCCTTTTCCTGCTGCCTTCTCCTACCGTAGTCCGCCTGCTTGGGCCATACGCGCTGCCCTCTTCTTTAACTCCTCCATGCTCGCATCTTTGCCAGCCTTCACCCTCCCACAAATCCTGACTACCTTCTGTCTCAACAGCCTCACTCCTTCCCCGTTTAGCCCGCGTCTGATGGCTGTTGTCATCGTCTGAGTCAAACAGTTCGACCTCCTCTTCGCTGTCATCCAGGACCGTGACTGTCTCTCCACCGACTTGCTCCGACGCCTTTCCCTTACCCTTTGCACTCCACTTATTAACTTCTTCGGTGGCAGTGGACTCCCTGCTTCTCCCACGCATTCTAGTCTCCATCCTCACCCGCGAATCGACTCTGGACTCCTTACACTGCTGCTCTCAGTCGCCAGAACCTATTTGCCTCGCTACGCTCTTCTTCTCACTAGCTTTTCATTCCTCCCTACTCTGCTGATATTTATCATGCCACCCTCCTTTCCTCGTCTGCGTCCTCCGCCTTCCGCCTGTAATGGGAGCGTAGTCCTTCTGCCACTTGTTCCTGCACTTAAACTCCCTGTCTTTTCGACCCTCGCTTGAGCCTGCAACCTTACCATTCCCGTCTGACGCTCGGTCAATATCACCTCCCTTCCGCCCTATTCTCCTTACGCTCCAACTTGAGATGTGAATCGCCTTAATGGTCCGGCTGCTCCGGGCCATCATTACATGATCCTCCCTCGCTTTGGAGATCATCCTCTCCTGCCTGAACTTCGATCCTTCTCCCGCCGCCCAAATCACCCCGATCGGGGGTCTCTTGTAATCATTCCTATTGATTTGTAGCTGTCTCATGGTCCTGTTTTGTTATGATGACCAACTCCTTCCACCTCGGGTTCTCCATTTCATTCTGCCAGCTGCTATGAACCTTCCCTTCCGGATCATTGCTCCCCCAATTGGCGAGGAAATCCGCCGCCCTATTTCCTTTCCTCCTGACGTGGTTGATTATTATGTAATCAAAACTCTTGAGGATTTCTCCCAAGTCTTGTACTATCCCAGCCATTCTCCAGCTGCCCACTATCTGCTCCCAACTTTTTCCATTATTAAGTTTTCGGATCATCTCAATAACCACCTGGGAGTCCCCTTCTATCTCTAAGTTCCTGTAGTTATTCCTCACTGCTATCCTTAAGCCCTGGTGAACTGCCCATAGTTCAGCTTCGTTGTTTGTCATTTCCCCTCCCCACTCTGCATAGATCCATCTGATGTTTTCCTCACTGTCCTTGAAGATTCCACCAAAACCTACGTTCCCTGGGTTCCCTTTGGATGCCCCATCGAAGTTCAACTTAATGAAATTCTCTTTGGGAAATTTAAACTGCTCAGGGCTTTGAGCCTGTTTATTCTGCCTATTCTCTTTCCTGGGGTATAACATTTCATATTTCATATTCAATTTTACCAGTATTTGTCCTTCCTCCTGATTCGTTTTCCAATCCTCCTCACTCCAATCCTCCGCTAAGACCGTTTCCCTAACAGCGCTTAGAACGCCCTTCCATGTTTCTTCTGGTTTTATATGTTTATCAAGGAAGATCCTTCGGTTTCTTTCTTTCCAGAGAAACCAAATCGTGAACTCCACTGTCAAGTCCCATGCCCGCTTAACTACTTTGCAATTGAATTTTTCCTTATTCCAGAGAAAAATGGTTTGTTTTATATCTATGGGATCTCTCTTTTCCTTTCCATAGAGCTTTCTTGTTTCATTCCAAATTTTCATTACATACCAGCAATTATTCAGGATATGGTCCTGGGTCTCATTCTCTCGATTGCATAGGCTGCATTTCGAAGGGCCAAGAAGGCCACTCTTTTGAATTTTATCCCATGTTAATATCCTTTCCTTACCAACTAGCCAAGCAAATAAGGCTATCTTTGGCCACCATTTGCCTTCCCAGATGATTTTCCATTCCAGGTTTTCCTCTATCCTCTCCTAAGCTCCGATCAAGTAATATGCTTCCTTAACCGTGAAGGTACCTTTCATAGTTTTTCCCCACCTCAAAATATCTTCCCCATTCCTGATTTTTATCTTCCTAGATTCGACTTCTTTCTCGAATTCTTTTTGTTGTTCTTGGTTGATGTTTTTCATCCATTCTTCTGGCCTTCTACATTTTCTCCATATTCCTTCTGAGTCTCCTTCTTTCCAGTAATCCTTTAGGTATTTCCTTCCTTCCCTGAGCGCCTTTTGCTGTATATTCTGGAGGGTTTGAATATTAACAAGTCTGTCTCTCTGTTGCCACCCTTCCTCCCAAAATCTAGCATTTCTTCCTCCTCTAATTTCCCAGAAGGCAAATCTGTTAACTATACTCCTATTCTGACTTGCCAAGTTCCAAATTGAAGATCCTTTTGGGGTCTCTTCCACCCTGAGGATCTCTTCCGTAGTTCTTGGCATGTTGTACTTGTGAGTCCATATCTTCTTCCAGAGATCATTGCCCCCTCTCATCCACCGCCACCATAATTTAGCCCCCAGCACCCTATTTAAGATTTCTGGGTCTCTTAATCCCAGGCCTCCTTCTTCTTTCTTCTTTGACAGATGTTTCCAAGAAACTAAAGCCCATTTCCTCTGCTGATTAGGGCCTCCCCAAATAAATTTGCCATATAGCTCTTTTATCTTGGAACAGGCTCCTTTGGGGGCCGCTATAATAGACAGAGGATAAATGGGGATTTCTTGAAGGACTGATTTAACAAGGACAATGTGGCCCGCTATATTCAGTGTTCTAAACGCCCAACCTGCCAGTTTATTTTTGATTTTCTCTATAACCTATAGCCAATTCACCATTCTGGTTGGATGAAAATCAATCTGATTTCCCAGGTACTTTGTTGGTAGCTCTCCTTGTCTAAACCCTAACGTCCTTGTAAGATGAGATTTGACCGACTCCAGGGTGTTGAAAACAAAGGTACATGACTTTTCCTTGTTCACTTCCATACCTGAGGCCTCCATGAATATATCCAGGATTCTTTTTATACCCTTAACTTCTTTTATTGTTGCTTCGCAAAAAAGCATTATGTCATCCACAAACTACTGATGAGTTATGGGAAGATTGCCCCCCCACAGCTTTAGACCTTTGATTTTTCTTTCCCTTTGTTCCTTTTTGAAGAACCTCCCTAACCCCTCCGCTGCCAAAATAAAGAGGAAAGGCGAAAGAGGGTCCCCTTGCCTTATTCCTCTTGAAGCATTAAAAGAAGTTGAGGGTATCCCATTAATTAGAATTGAGAAATTCGTTGTTGAAATCATGTTGAAAACCCATTCTATCCATCTATTGTTGAACCCAAAGGACTCCAGGACTCTTTTAAGATATTTCCAGTTCAATCGATCATAGGCTTTGGACAAGTCTAACTTTATCATCATTCCTTTCTGCTTCTTTTCCTTTATGGTATGAATGAGTTCCTGGGTTACCACAAGCCCGTCAAGAATTTGTCTCCCCTCAACAAACCCTGTTTGTTCTGGGGAGATTAGATTTGCCAGGAGGGGTTTTAGCCTTTTCGCTATCAGGGTGGCTATGATTTTATAAATAACATTACATAAAGCAATTGGGCGGAAGCCCTGCGCATTTTTTGAATTAGCATTCTTCGGGATTAAGGTAAAGAAGGTCGAGTTTAATGCTGGCCATACCTTCTGCTTCATATGGGATTCTTCAACTAACTCCAAAATCTCTTTACCCAGAAATTGCCATCCTGCTTGGAAAAATTCCGTTGTAAACTTGTCTGGGCCTGGTGCCTTTCCTTTCTTCATGTTCATCACTATTTCCTCTAACTCCTCTATAGTCACTGCTCGCATCAGGGCTTTGTTCAGCTCCTCTGTTACCAACTTGGGAATTTCTTTGCATATATTCTCAATAGCAGCTACCCGATCATTTTGAGGCTCAGTCAGAATATCTTTATGGTAATCAACAAGAACTTTCTCTATCCCTTCTTGTTCGATTACCCTTTCCCCTGCTTCGTTTTTGATGGATAGAATCCTGTTTCTCTGTCTATGTTGTACCATGGCCTGATGAAAAAATTTAGTATTTCTTTCTCCTTCTCTCAACCAGTTGATCCCGGATTTTTGCCTCCAGAGGATCTCCTCTTGCTTCCTTCTCTCCTCCAGCTTACTTATTAAGATTCCTTCTGTCTTATAGCTTTCCTCTGTTCTTCCTTCTATTATTATTCTTTGTTGGATTTCTTCCATTTCTTGTTCTAGTCTCTGTTTCTCCTCCATGATGTTCCCAAACTCCTCCTTGTTCCATTTTTTAATCTTCCCCTCCAGTTCTTTTAATTTTAGTTGGAAAGTGTGCATTTTCCCTTTTCCTTGCATTGTACTTTGAGTCCACCACTCCTCTACTTTTTCTAAAAACTGGGGATTCCTAAGCCAGAAGGACTCAAATCTGAAAGGCTTTTTACCTGAGTTTTTCTTTATATCTATCTCCAACCTGACTGGCCAATGGTCTGAAACAATAGCTGGCATTATTTTGGCTTCCAAAAACACATCTCTATTCATGATCGATTCTGAAACTAGGAACCTGTCCAGTCTAGATGCGATCTGATTTTTCCCTCCTCTACGGTTATTCCATGTAAAAATGCCATTAATAGTTTGCATATCTACCAGCCTCTGCTCAGAAATCATTTCATTAAACATATCCATAAATTGATTCGGCCTTCTTATTCCTCCTTTTTTCTCATCCACTGTTCTAATCAAATTAAAATCTCCTATTATCCACGGCATTTCTGGATAGAGTCCTCTAGGTTCTTGCACATTCTTTAGGAATCTTTCTCTCTCCCCTGCTATATGTGGTCCATAGACCCCTGTAATAAGAACTTTCTCCGCGGATCCTATCACTCTACAAGAACCAGTTAAGATTTTGGGGAGACTTTTCCAATTTTCAAATATTAACTCCTCCGGATTCCACATGATTGCTAGCCTGCCTGCAGTGCCAATTGCATCTTGTCCCATTGCTTCATATTGAATTTTTAATTTTTTGATTATTCTTTCCATCTGTTGCATTGTAATCTTCATTTCTTCGATTATCATAATTCCCAGCTTGTCTTTTCTCAATCTCTCCTTTAAATACCTCTACTTTCCTTTGCTGTTGAGACCCCTAATATTACATGATGTAATTATGATTTATAACTTCTTGGGTGGTTGTTGGAAAACCTCCGATAGAGGTATAACCTTGCCTGAGTTAACCAGAATCTCACCTACAGCTTGAATAGTCTCGTTCAGTGTTTGTCTTCCCCTCTTCCGGCCCCCTTTGCCAATGCCTTCCATTCCCATGTTGTTATTTTCATATACCCCTATTTGTCCTATTATTTCTTCCCCTGCTCTACCTCTTTTTTCTTTGTACTTTTGGAATGTGTCCTTGCATAATTGTTTCTAAGTTTCTGGAATAAATCTCTCGTCAAGATTTTTCCATTCCTGTAGCAACTTCCTCATGATTTTCTCCTCTTCTGTCCCTGAATCATTTTGTGACCCAAGTTCCATCTAGATTTGCTCTAAAGTTATCTCAGGGTTTACCCCCATCTCTTCTTCATTCTCCCTAGCCATTATTGTGGCTTCATCCTTTGTTTCTTTACTGACTTCCATTGGTTCCCTCTCGTTCTCTTCTTCTTCGGACATTGCACCTGTTCCCTCATCATCGTTCTCTTGAAGGACTTGAAATTTGTTCTGGCTTTCTATTATTATAGTCTTTGACTTTTCTTGTAGCTTATCTCCGTCTTTCCCTAATTTCTTCCTTCTACTTACCTCCTGGAAACCTGTGTGTCCTCCTTCCGTTTTTCCTGCCCTTATTTGTTCTTCTTCCTGTTTTTAAATAATCTCCTCTTCTCTATTTAGCGGACATTGCTTGAACAAGTGTCCATACTCATGGCACCTTCTACACCTGAAGGGAATGTGTTCATAGTCCAGTGATTGCTGCCAAATCTCGTCCTGGTACTCTAGCTCTATATATTCTGGTAGTGGCTCTGCTATGTTCATGTAGACGCATATCCTAGCATACGATGTATACTTCCCCATTTTTGTCGATTTAGCCACTTTGACAAAAGTCCCGATTGAATTACCAATTCGTTCAAGAATATTCGAGTCCCAGAACTCTATCGGCAAACCAAATAGTCTGACCCAGATAGGAGCGGCTAGCATTTTCTCATTCTTTGGGTTATATCTTTCTTCCCAATGTCTCATAAACAGTCTTGCATTATTCATAAAGCATGGTCCTTCCTCGAAAGTTTTTTCCTTATCTTCCAAGTTAGCAAATATTACTGTAAAAAAAAATTTCGCTCCTAACTTTAAATCTATGTGTCCTTTTGGTTTCCAGCATTGCTACATCCATTTTACTAGATCCCTCTCAGTAGGCGAAAACCCAATAAACTTGCAAATTAATGCATGATCCCTCATATAGTATCTATATTCTTCAAGTTTGTTATTAGTGATAACATACCTGGGTTTTTCCTGTTCCCTTGGTAAACATCGGCCTCCTGTTTTGGTTTTCCACTAGTTCCCGAGAACCGGTGCCTCCCTGCTGCACCCCCTTGTCCTACTCTGTGACCTACTCCCACTTGCTTCTCTTGCCGCTATATTTTTATAGGAGGGGATCTCTCCCCTCCCTTTCCTACTTTCCATCATGCCCTTTAGTTCAAAACAAGCTTGGTTAAACCCCTGTCGCTTGCTTTAATATTTCTTCACAATCCGAATCTGTTCTCTGGGAACCACTCTTATGGACACTGCCATCTCTCAAGTCCTGCCCTGACCGCTTCTGCTAACCCTAAGTTTCAAGCCCTGTTCTGCTCCGCGTTTCCACCATCCGAGTGCATCCAAACAGAACTCATTTTGAGTAGTGAGGTTTACTATTTTAACTTGATGAGATAAACTAAATGCAAAGATGTTGTAAGCAAATGCCCCTGCCTATAATTCAATTCTCAGAAGATTGATCATAGTCTTTGCATAAATATTTTTGATCTCAAAAGTTTTGGGAGAAAACATATAGAACAAAACTTCTAGCAAGGGTCTCCAAGGCCTGTAATTGCTCATTATATCTTCACAATACATATAAACATGGATTTCCTTGTGTGTCCGAGAAAACTAGAGTATGCCATAATATTCATACCATGTGATAGCAGGGTCATAAATATAAGCAATGTGAAAATTTCTAGTGTGGCCAAAATAAATATGGATATTATTTATTGAGTTCCAATTGATGTCATATGCAAGTCTTCCATTTTGAGAATTATACCATTTAAACAAAATCATATGTTGAACCTCAATGGGAAGTAAGTTGATTTTAGTGACTAGACATTCCCAACAAAATTCATGCCTGCAATCTGAACAGAGCTCAATTTGAATTAGAGCTTTCCCCTGTTTCGAAGACTTTGATTTCTTGGGTAGGATTTCTACCTTCTCTGGTGAGCATGTCTGCAAGGTAGTTTTCTTTACCTGATTTGTATATGATTTCAAAATCAAACCCATAAAAGCATAATTCCCATCATAAAATTATTGAATTTCCTTGTTCTAACAGACATTTTCTTCCAAGAATTCCTTTCATATGCTTGAGATATGTTTTTACCATAAAATGGATACTTTTAAAGAAGAGATGAAATCTCTTGATGTCTCTCTTGACTGCCAGAATTTCTTTCTGTGAGGAGGGATATTTTAATTCAGTATCTGAAAATATCTCTAATGCGTAGGCACAAACTTCTTCCTCTTTATGTTGTTTCTATAACAAAACTGCAACCCATACATAATTAGAAGCATTTGTTTCTAAAATGAAAGGCAAATTATATTGCGGTAATGCAAGAGGAAGAAGAGTTTTAATTTTATCCTTGATTTCTTTGACTGCATTTGTCATGGAATCTATCCATATTGAATTCTTCTTAATCCTTTGTTGTATGACCTTTGTATCTGCTGAAATTTATGATATAGTTCAAACATCCAAGGAACCGTTGAGGTGTCTTCATATCTAGCAACTGGTCTCAGAATTTTAATAAATTTTGCAAAACATGATCCTGTAACATTATCTTTCCCTGTGAAATGACAAGACCAAGATAGTTTATCTTGGTTTAATTAATGACAAATTTCTCTGGTCCAGAGAAAAATACTAAACCATGCTTATACACAAGCTCATAGAAGGCTTCAAGATGGATTTCATGTTCTTGGAGATCTTTGCTGAAAACTAATATATCATCTATATATACAATGACAAAATTTAAACGTATGAATATATCTTCCATTCTTTTTTGAAATTCAGATAGTGCATTCTTTAAACCAAAGGGTAGAACTATCCACTGATATTGTCTGTTTGGGACAAAAAAAGTTGTTTTGACTCTGTCACTTGGAGCAATTCCTATTTGCCAAAATCCACTCTTTAGATCAAATTTACCAAAAATGTTAGCTTGAGAAATTCTAGCTAACAAGATTTCTTTGTTTGGAAGAGGATACCAGATAGCAGAGAGGGCGTCATCTAGAGCTTTATAGTTTATGACTAACCTCTTGTTTCCTCATTTTTGTTCTGAATGCTTGTTGACATAGAAGGCTGGGCATGCCCATGGACCTTATGATGGTTCAATAAGACCTCTGTCAAGCAATTGTTGAATTTCTTGTCTGCATAACTCCTACTTGGAAGTGCTCATATGATTTGTTGTTGCCTATTGTGGAGTTTGTCTCATACCTTCTTTATATTGGAGTGTGATGAAATATTTTTCTCTGAACCAGAATGCATCAGGGTGTTCTGACATGCAATTTTGTTTAAGTTTCTAAAGCACTTCTTTTAACACCTCAGGTGCATGGAGATCTGCATTTTTTATGATTTTATGATTTTTTGTGAGATCTTTAAGAGAAACTTCCATATCTTCTGTTTTTTTTGTGAGGATCAATTTTTATGATCAAACTAATTTGGGCTACAACCTGAAATTTTGAAAGCTAGATTGTAAAGTTATACTACCCTTATCTACAATAATTGGCATATATTTATGTAAAAAATCCTATCCTAAAAGAATATCAACACCTGCATCATAATTGTATAATGTAACATATGTTACCAGATTATTCAACAGAATAGGAAAATATGGAGCAACAAAATAGACCTTCATGATTTGTTGGTTGACCGCTCTAAATTGGATTTGTGTTGGCTACCAATAGTATGATGGAATTTTTTTGTATTTGTAGCAACTGCTCATTGCACCTCTATCGATTTGAGCATCTAGATGATAAATTTTGTAGCTTAGCATTTTGATTCCAATTTGGATGACTAATCTATCTCCGATTCCAATTTGGATGACTAATCTATCTCCAATTCCACTAATGTCATTTAATTGAGATTCTTCAAATTATTTTTCTGAATCTGAGTTTTTCAGATATTCAATTTCATAATTGCATTCAAGTGGAAGTTCTGCTGCTTTAGTCATCATGGTGACAAACTAGGAGTTCAATTCATCAAGCAATTGGATATCTTTCTTAATATCATTGGCTTTTGTGGCTATTAAATTTCTATTTTTTCTGATCCTATTCTCAACCTAATTGATTTGGCCTTCTAAAGTCCCTCTAAGAGAAGTATAATTAGGAGGTAAACATTCTCTTTCTTCAACTGGTAAAAGGGTCCTGATAGGAGGAACACTCTTTTGTAATTCATTTATTCTTTTCTCAAGCCTGCTTCTTGGGACAACTAGGTTGGGAGACAATTTATCAATCTGTTGTTGAAGATGGCTGATTTCATTTGAAATGTTATATCCAGAGAACATTTTACAATCTGCTATGAATGTACAATCACTATTTTCATCATCACTAATATTTACATCTAATCTCTGAAAATGTTGTGTTAAATCTTCATCATTTGAACTAGAACTATATACTGAAAAACATTCTACTGAAGAATCATAGTCTGAAACTAGTGCCCATTCCGGTGGATTATATGATGAATAAAACAAGTTAAAAAGTTTGACTTTTGTCTTTTGCTTTCTGAATGGACATTTTTTAGCCCAATGGCCTCTGTGTTCGCATATAAAACATTCTTTTTTATCAACAGTAGCAGGTCTTCTTTTCTTTCTAAAACTATATCTGGATCTTTTTTCAGATGATGGCATGAATTGTTTCTTCTTACCTTTCCATTTGGGTTTGGAGTAATTACAATGTTGAGATTTTTGTTGAGGATTTATTTTCAGAGTTTTGTAACACCCAAATCTATATGTCTCTAAAAAAATATCACAAAGATGAGGACTGAAAGCTAACTACATTTTAATATTTCTTTTGTTCTTATATGCTGCACATTCATTTCTAAGGATGGTGAGGATATGTTGATGAAGTGCTGCCAAAGAAAGAGAATCAATAGAAATGTTTTGCTTAACTAGTTCTTGTGTGACTAGCTATGGAGTTATTCTTGGCATAGAAACAATATAATGCCGCAAATATGCTACATTCTCATAATTTGGAATCTTATAATAAAGCCCTTGCATAATGTAGTAATACGCAGTGAATAAGTCAAGATCACACAATCTTTGACTTATGAATAACTGAGCATAATGAGACTCGTCTGAAGCTATAATTCCAAGGAATTCATGTGATAATGCTAAGAGTATGGCTTCTAAAGGATCATATTTGTTCAAGATGTCAATCTATTTAGATTTATCTAGATGTTCCCACCATGTTGAGCATTTCCTGTTAATGCCCAAGTGATTTGGATCACTATATTTTTCCAAGTCTGTTTGGTTTCAACTTTTTTCTGTGATGCCCAAGGTTAATCCTTTTAGGGAGAATCAATGTCTGATCTCAATTTAGCAATCAAATTTTATAAATAGAGCATTTCCAATACTTTGAAAAGATTCTAGATCTGATTTTTCACCTGTCTCTGTTAGACGTTGTGTCCATCTAGTGAAAGAATTGGATTAATTATGGGATGATATATCTCCTTTTGTGAACTTGGCATTTTTTTTTCGAAATTGAAAAGACTCTTCTCTTTTTGACTAAGAAGATCCTTCACCTGATTCTATGTCGGAAGTTTCTTTTCGTTTGATATATAGAATCAAACTAGATAATTTATCACTTACTAGTGTAAATTTTTCTATAGCTAAATCTGATCCCTTCTTGATTTTTCCTATTGTTTATTCTTCTTCTTCCATAATTGCCTTAAGAAACAATGAATCAGATTTATGTCTATGGTAAGTGAATTTTGATCCTTCTTCGTCTACTACCTCAAAGAGTGGAGGAGAGTGTGGTCTAGGAAGAGCATTATGAAAATTTGTTACAACACAGCTAATGGTATCTAACTGTGTCGAGATTTCAGTTAATTTCTTATCATATCCATCTTGTAAACTATATGTTGTTTGATGCAAACTTTTGATATTCTCTTTGAATTAAAGGACATCTTTAGCAATATCATCTACATTTTGAGAGAGATAAAAAGATTGATAATTTGAATAATTTTGCATCTTGATTTTTTCAGCCAGCGTTGGTCTGCAGGATTTCTTAAATGAAAAAATTGCAGATCTCCTTGCAAAGTTCCATTTTTTAACTTTTGAGTGTTGTTACCTGGATTTAGATGTGTTTCTTGCAAAACAGGTGATGTTCAAGTCTCTTCCATTGGAAAAATATACATCTTAAAATATTTAAGAGGTACAAAGATTTGTATGCAATTTTTGCAGTCAGGATGTTGGCCTTTATGATCCATAGAAGAATGACCAATTTCTTCATTGGTTAGGGAAAAAAATTTCCTTCGTTCTTCTGGTTGTTTATGGCAAAAAATACAATCTGCAAAAGTAGTAGCATTATGGTTTTGCACATGTTTTTGATAAGGAAAAACCAGAATCTTCATACTATATGAACGATTCATGGAGGACTCCGTTTGTTTAGGCAATGATATATTTGGATGAAGTCTTATTGAAGGAATGGAATTGCTTCCATCTATGTATTTGGCTTTACCAAATCTAAGTTTGCTAGATCCATCAGGAGCAATGACTTTTTTCCAACTGATTTGAGATCAAAATCTTTCTGCAAAAGCTATGATCAATCTTCTCAGAATTGAATTACAAGAAGCGGAATTGGCTTACAAAAGCTTTGCATTTAGTGTATCTCATAAGTTACAACAGTCAACCTCACTGCTCAGAATGAGTTTCGTTTGGCTGTAGAATATTTTGAAGATACCTGTCTTCCAGTTGATCAGTTAGATCATCATTTCATGTACAATCCTTTCTACGCTTGTCTTGGACAATTTTCTCCTCACTGGCTTCATCAAGTTATTCCTAGGGCCCAACCAACTGTCCATGAAGACTATTCGGAAAAAGACGATTATTCTCCTCCAAGTGGATATGACTCTGACTGTAGTTTGAAAGGATATTATTAAGAGCATCTCTCTTTTCTCTGGTACAAATTTTACTTTCAGTGTTTAGTGCGTTCTCTCTATAAAAGAATCTCCACTATGTAATAACTTTAAGGGCAATAATAATCCTTACTTTTTGTGTTTACTGGGTTCTCTCCATAAAGAATCTCCACTGTGTAAATCTTAGGTTAACTTTCCAGACGAATATCTGAAACTCGAAGCATTTCTCTGATTTTTTGTGGGACTTCACCCATACTTCAGAGAATCTACAGAAAGTTTAGATTTGAGATCTATGGTTTGTACAGTTTATGTAGACAGAGGTCAGATTTCGAGAAGAGACTAGATTCTCTCTTGAAATCCTATAAATAAAGGAAAATGTATTTCCATTAAGGCATTTCAATCGCTAGAGCTCTCTCTCTCTACAAGCTCTTTGTCATTCTATCTTAGGTCGAGTTCGACAAGCCTACGCATGTGCACCTTGATGCATATGTGAACCTAAAGTGGTGGGACTCTTAGGAAGCATTGAGTGTGAGACTTTGCTAAGGTCGAACATCTGAGACTTTCCTAAGGTCGATCAACTGAGACTTTGCTAAGGTTGATCTGCACGCTCTGCGAAGAATTTGGTCATTCTTCTCTGGATCATAAAGGCCAACATCATGACTGCAAAGATTGCATACAAATCTTTGTACCCCTTAAATATTTTAAGATGCATATTCTTCTAAGGGAAAAGACTAGAACATCGCCTGTTTTTCCAAAAAGACATCTAAATCTAGATAACAACACTAAAAAGTTCAAAAATGGAACTTTGCAAGGAGATATACAATTTATTCATTTAAGAAATCCTGCAGACCCAGAGTCAGCTGAACAAATCAAGATGCTAAATTATTCAAATTATCAATCTGTTTGTCTCTCTCAAAACCTAGATGATATTGCTAAAGGTGTTCTTGAATTAAGAGAGCATATCAAAAGGTTTCATCAGACAACAGATGGTTTACAAGATGGATATGATAAGAAATTAACTGAAATCTTGACACAATTAGATACCATTAGCCGTGCTGAACAAATTTTCATAATGCTCTTCCTAGACCACAGTGTCCTCCATACTTTGAGGCAGTAGACCAAGAAGGACCAAATTCACTCACCATATACATAAAGCTGATTCATTGTTTCTTAAGGAAATTATGAAAGAAGAAGAATAAACAATAGGAAAAATCAAGAAGGGATCAGATTTAGCTAGAGAGAAATTTACACTAGTAAGTGATAAATTATCTAGTTTGATCCTAGATATTAAACGAAAAGAAACTTCCCACAGAGAATAAGGTGAAGGATCTTCTAAGTCAAAAAGAAAAGAGTCTTTTCAATTTTCAAATAAAAATGCCAAGTTCACAGAAGGAGATGTATCATCCTTGAATCAATCCAATCCTTTCACTAGATGGACACAAGGTCTAGCAGAGACTGATGAAAAATCAGATCCAGAATCTTTTTAAAGTATTGGAAATGCTCTATTTATAAACTTTGATTGTTTAAATAGAGATCAGACATTGATTCTCCTACAAAGGATTAAAACTTGGGCATCACAGAAAAATTTGAAACCAAATAGCCTTGGAAAGATCTAGTGATCCAAATCACTTGGGCTTTAATAGGAAATGCTCGACTATGGTGGGAACATCTAGATAAATCTGAATAGATTGACATCTTGAACAAATATGATCCTTTAGAAGCCATACTCTCAGCATTATCACATGAATTCCTTGGAATTATACCTTCAAATGACTCTCATTATGCTCAGTTATTCATGAGTCAAAGATTGTGTGACCTTGACTTACTCACTGAGTATTATTGCATTATGCAAGGGATTTATTATAAGACTCCAGATCATGAGAATGTAGCATATTTGTGACATTATATTTCTTTTATGCTAGGAAGAATTCCATAACTAGTCACACAAGAACTAGCTAAGAAAAAGATCTCTATTGATTCTCTTTCTTTGGCAACACTTCATGAGCCCTCACCATCCTTATAAATGAATGTGCATCATATAAGAACAAAAGAAATCTTAAAAAGTACTTAGTTTTCAGTCCTCAGCTTTGTGATATGTTTTCAGAGACATATAGATTTGGGTGTTACAAAACTCCCAAAAGAAATCCTGAGAAAAAATCTCAGCATTGTAATTGCTCCAAACCCAAATGGAAAGGTAAGAAGAAATAATTAATGCCATCATCTAAAAAATGAAGATCTAGATATATTTTTAGAAAGGAAAGAAGTCCTACTACTGTTGATAAAAGAAAATGTTTTATATGTGGACAAAGAGGACATTGGGCTAAGAAATGTCCATCCAAGCGAAGGACACAAGTCAAATTTTTTAACTTGTTTTCTTCATCATATAATCTAGTTGAATGGGAACTAGTTTCAGACTATGATTCTTCAGCAGAATGTGTTTCAATATATAGTTCCAGTTCAAATGATGAAGATTTAGCACAACATTTTCAGAGATTAGATGTAAATATTAGTGATGATGAAAACAATGATTGTACATTCATAGCAGATTGTAAAATCTTCTCGGGATATAACATTTCAAATGAAATCAACCATCTTTAACAATAGATTGATAAATTGTCTCCCAACAGGCTAGTTTTCCCAAGAAGTAGGCTTCATAAAAGAATAAATGAATTACAAAAGAGTGTTCTTCCTGTCAGGACCCTTTTACTAGTTGAAGAAAGAGAAGATTTTCCTCCTAATTATACTTCTCTTAGAGCGATTGTAAAGGCCAAATCAATTAGGTTGAGAATAGGATCAGAAAAAACAAAAATTTAATAGCCACAGAAGCCAATGATATTAAGCAAGATATCCAATTGCTTGATGAATTGAACTCCCAATTTGTCACCATGATGACTAAAGTAGCAGAACTTCCACTTGAACCCAATTATGAAATTGAATACTGAAAAACTCAGATTCATAAAAAGAATTTGAAGAATCTCAATTAAAAGACATTAGTGGAATTGGAGATAGATTAGTCGTCCATATTGGCATCTAAATACCAGGCTATAAACTTTATCATCTAGATGCTCAAATCGACACAGGTGCAATGAGAAATTGCTGCAAATACAAAGCAATTCCATCATACTATTGGTAGCCAACACAAATCCAATTCAAAGCAGTCAACCAACAAATCGTGAAGGTTTATTTTGTTGCTCCAAATTTTCCTATTCTGTTGAATAATTTGGTAACATATGGTACATTATACAATTATGATGCAGGTGTTGATATTCTTTTAGGACATGATTTTGTACATAAATATATGCCAATTATTGTAGATAAGAGTAGTATAACTTTTACAATCCATCTTTCAAAAGTTGAGGTTGCAGCCAAAAGCAGTTTTATCATAAAAATTGATCCTGACAAAAAAGCAAAAGATATGGAAGTTTCTCTTAAAGATCTCACAAAAAATCAGAAAATCATCAAAAATGCAGATCTCCATCCACCTGAGGTCTTAAAATAAGTGCTTGAGAAACTCAAACAAAATTGAATGTTAGAACACCCTGATGCTTCTAGTTCAGAGAAAGCACACTCCCTTATAAAGAAGGTATGAGACAAACTCCAAAAAAGGCATCAACAAATCATATGAGCCCTTCCAAACAGGAGTTATGTAGACAAGAAATTCAACAATTGCTTGACAGAGGTCTTATTGAACCATCAAAAAGCCCATGGGCATGCCCAACCTTCTATTTCAACAAGCATTCAGAACAAAAATGAGGAAAGAAGTGGTTAGTCATAAGCTATAAAGCTCTAAGTGATGCCCTCTCTCCTATTAGGTATCCTCTACCAAACAAAGAAATCTTGTTAGCTAGAATTTCTCAAGCTAACATTTTTAGCAAATTTGATCTAAAGAGTGGATTTTGGCAAATAGCAATTTTTCCAAGTGAGAGATTGTGAGAGATTCAAAACAACATTTGTTGTCCCAAATGGACAATATCATTGGACAGTTCTACCATTTGGTTTAAAGAATGCACCATCTAAATTTCAGAAAAGAATGGAAGATATATTCAGACATTTAAATCTTGTCATTGTATATATAAATGATTTATTAGTTTTTAGGAAAGATCTCCAAGAACATAAAATCCATCTTGAAGCCTTCTATGGGCTTCTGTATAAGCATGGTTTAGTATTGTCCTCTGGACCAGACAAATTTGTCATTGCTCAAGCCAAGATAAACTATCTTGGTCTTGTCATTTCACAGGGAAAGATAATGTTACAGGATCATGTTTTGCAAAATTTATTAAAATTCCCAGACCAGTTTCCAGATATCAAGACAACTCAATGGTTCCATGGATGTTTGATCTATATCATAAATTTCTATGAAAAATAGTCCGCAGATACAAAGGTCATACAACAAAGGCTTAAGAAGAATGCAGTATGGATAGATGCCATGAAAAAAGCAGTCAGAGAAATCAATGATAAAATTAAAACTCTTCCTCCTCTTGCATTACCACAAGATATTTTGCCTTTCATTTTAGAAATATATGCTTTTAATTATGCATGGGCTGTAGTTTTGTTATAGAAATGACATAAGAAGGAAGAAGTTTGTGCCTATGCATCAAGGAAATTTTCATATAGTGAATTAAAATATCCCTCCTTGATCTGAATTGGATCCTAGAATACTCTCTAAGTTTTCATGAACTCTTAAAAATCATGCCAAAGTTCCAAAGCCTTATGAAGGTCAAGCTTATCGGAGATATTCTCGTGACAATGGCAATTTGTGATTAGCGCGGAGCAACAAGGACCCTCGGTCAAGCGCGCAGACCATTGGCCCATGGTAATGCATGCTGGCGCAAATTAGAAAATCCAAAGGTTTTTTCGAGAAATGAGGATAGTTTCTGATATGTGATTAGTGACAAGTCGCTAATATCATATCGCAAGGCAAACACCTCAGAGAAAGAAAAGCCCCAAGCACTCGGACCTGAAATATTATGAAATGTGGAAAAGTAATTAATTCGGTTCCGACGAAGTGGGATTCCACAAGACCAGCAGGATATCGGAAGGGCTCAAGGCGATAAGTGGTCTCAACTGAGTCTCGCCCGATGCCACACATCGATTGCCACGCATCCAGCGGAAGAGAGAGAAAACCGCTCACATCGGATGGGTAAACGTCACGTTACTTATCCGCCCGATATGAACGATGACCGTTGGATCTGGAGGCTCCAGATCAACGATGGAAATTCATTCCAACGGATGACCAGATTCGACGGGGTAAAATGGAAGAATTATATAAGATTTGAAGTCCAAAGCATTGGCAAATATTTGTGTTTCGCGGGCATTCTTGGAGTTAACGGACAAAATGGTCGTTCAAACATGTCCAAGAGAACTGACACACTCAGTTCGTTATGAAATAGTTGGCCACCTCCCTGTGAGGCGTTATACAGTGATGATAACGAAGAACAAAGGGCTTAAAACAGACAGAGGCAGGGGAACCGGAGAACCGAGAAGTGGAAACGAACAATCAGGAATCATATGGCTTTAAAGGCACAAACTGACAGAGACAGAGTAGGCAGTAAGTAAGTGAAGCAAAGCAGAAAGCAGAAAGAAGAAGTCAAGATGACCTGCAGAGCAAAGGCAACATCAAGCCAGAGTTAGGACAGAGCCAGAAAGAGTCGAAGAGTCTGTGTACTCTAGAGACGACTTGAGAGGTTCAAGTGAACTCCTTTGTATATCCCTGTCATGTATGAGTCTCAGATTGGGCTCATACCACTGTGACCAATAAAGGTCGAGTTTTAGTAAGGAGAGTCTGTATACTCCAGAGACTTGGGGGATCCAAGTACAGTCTTGCTAATTCATATCTGCTGTGTGAGACTCAAATTGAGCTCACTGTTGTAAAAAACTCTACTTTCGAAAACATAATAGAGAGGCCAGCACTGAAGGTTGGACCAGGAGACGTAGCCCAGGAGTATTGGGTGAAATCCTTATTAAACTTGTTGTATTTACATGTTTTCCTATTATGTTTTCTCTAACTGCATCAGTGTCTGTGTATTTCAGAATCTTATCGATCCGTTTCATAAAATAACATAGGTACATCCATGCACATGAGTCTGTAATACCTTATTCTTTGTCTTAGATCAATTCCAGATCAAGTGGTATCAGAGTTCTAGGTTACTAAGGTTAGACAAGGTTGTGTTGGATTTTGTTGAATTCTAACTAGGACAAAGCTCAAATTAGAAGGAGGAGAATTGGTTGAAGCTAACCCAGAAATTGAAAGAGTCTATCCTAAAAGGAAAATGGTAGAAGAAAGTCCCTTGGAATCAGACTCCTAGTTCATGGATAGTTTCATGACCATGAGAGCCATGGTAGAGGAAATGTATAGAGATTTTAAGAAAGGTAGAGATGAAGATTCATCAAACTCCAAACAAGATAAAGGATCAGAAGAATCTCTCCTCAATGACCATTCTAAGGGCAAAGGGAAAGAAGAAAAACTTCCCACACCTCCTAATAGCCCTGAAAATAAAAAGAAGACATCTTTGATTAAATTAGATGTTAAATTTGATTTACCAATATATGATGGAGAGTTGAATGCAGAGAATCTAGATAATTGGATTAGACGGATTGATGTTTGTTGCAGGGTGCAGAGCATTGATTCAGACAATAGTAAGATTCAACTCGCCAGCCTATGCCTTGGAGGCACTGACTTGATATGGTGGGAAGGCAAGGCACAAGCTGACATGAAGAAGCATGGTAAAATTCTTTCTGTCTGGAGTGAATTTGTTTCTGCAATTAAAAAACAGTTCTATCCACTAGCTTACATGCAGTAAGCCATGATGAGTTGGCAAACTCTTCGACAATTGAAAGAGAAAAGTGTGCACAGTTACACCCAAGAATTTAGGAAAAGAGCTTTGATTCTAGGAATTTCTTTAGAGTCACCTGAAACTTTGTTAAAGTATATAGGTGGTCTACACAGCTATTTAAATCATACCATTATCATGTTTAATCCCACTAGCATAGATGAGGTACACAACTAGAGGCTAGAGGCAAGAATGTGAACCCAGAAGTTGGGGGATCATCAAAACCCAATGAAAGCAAGAATAAGGAAAAGAGAAATTAGAAATGGAAATAGAGGAAGGAAAATGTTTTACAAAAGACCAAACCTTCATGCACTCACTGCAAGAAGGATGTGAACACTGTTGGATTTTGCATCCAGAGCTAAAACCCAAGAAGTACGAAGGCAAAAAGAAGAAGGCTGCTCCAGCTATTTAGAAGGATTTGGGGTCAGACTCAGGGGATGAAACAACAATCACAACCACAAGTATAAAAGGTATAAATTCTGAAGCGTCTACTAGTAATTATGCACAATCTATTGATAATGAAGAAAATGAGAGGAAAAGACATGAGCTTTTTCATATTAGAGTTATTTCCAAGCATCAAAAGATTGATACTTTGTTTGATAGTGGCTCACAAGTAAATTAATTTATAAGCTGTAAAGTTGGATACTACCACACCTCACAAGAAACCATCCATTAGGTTGGTGATGTGGATAAAGCAGCTACAAGTGACTAGACTGTAAACTAGTTTACTTTGGGGTAGCATTTGTAGATGAGGTTGAGTAGATATTGTCCCTTGATATATGTGGAATTGTTTTTAGGAAGTCCTTACTTGTTGTAGGCTACTTCTATGCATCAAAACGTTCAGCTCAGTTAGATGAATTGAATATATGTAAGACTTAAACCAGGTTTCTCTCATAAACTCAGGGCAGATGAAAGAATTGTGTTCATGCAAAAATTTTTACTGATGGTTGTAAAGGAAAAGAACCTGATAAAACAATGTATTTGAGGGTTGTATGCTAAACAACAAGTTGATTTAGAAAAAGTTGTTTCAGAATATGATATACTATTTCAAGAACCTAAAGGTCTGCCACCCAAAAAGGAAATAATACATGATATTGATTTACAGCAAGACGCTCCATTGCCTAACATTGGAATGTACAGGTTGTCCGCTTTAGACAATGTATAAATCAAGAAGTAGGTACAGGAGCTACTCGAGAAAGGATTCATAAGACCTAGCACATTACCATGTGGATCTCCAATTGTCTTGGTGAAAAATAAAGATGGCTCATGGAGAATGTGCATTGATTACCGAGAACTGAATAAGATAACGATAAAAAATCGTTATCCCCTTCCTCACATAGATGATCTATTAGATCAGTTGAAAGAAGTTGTTTACTTTTCCAAGTTGGACTTGCATAGTTGTGGCCATTAGGTCAAAGTTGCAGAGCAAGATGCATGGAAGATTGCTTTCAAGACAAAGCATGGATTGTATGAGTGGTTAGTTATGCCTTTTGGCTTAACTAATGCTCCTGCTACTTTCATGAGAGTAATGAATGATGTACTCATGCCTTTTATTGATGATTTTGTCATAGTATATTTAGATGACATTCTTATATTTAGCAAAACATGGGAAGAACACTTGAAGCATGTAAAGCAGACTCTAGATGTTTTGAAAAGAGAAAATATTTATGTTAAGCTCTCAAAATGTGAATTTGGAAAAACATCTTTGAATTATTTGGGTCATATTGTAGGGGATGGTGAATTGAAGATAGATCCCTCTAAGGTTGCAGTCATTGTAAACTGGCCTAAACCCAAATCTGCTATTGAAGTTAGAAGCTTCCTAGGAGTAGCACAGTATTGGAGAAAGTTTATTATTAACTTTTCCTTGATTGCAGCTCCCTTACATGCTTTAACAGGATTGAAAAAGGTGTTTCAGTGGGGAGGCAAACAGCAGAAAGCCTTCGACACCTCAAAAGAAAAGATTGGTACAACACCAGTACTAGCATTGCCGGATCTTCAAAGACCATTCGAGATTGAAACCGATGCCAGTGGATATGCCATGGGAGCAATGTTGATGCAGCATGATAAACCCATATGTTATCATTCTGATACATTTAATTTTGCAGTAGTTAATTATCCCACATATGATAAGGAATTATATGCATTAGCCTAGAGTGTGAAAGAGTGGAAACATTATCTAATGGGAAAAGAGACAGTTATGCATACTCATTATCAACCACTTCAATATTTACACTCACAAACTAAGTTGCAACAATCAAGACACTATAGGTGGATCTGTTTTCTACAACAGTTTCATCTTGTCATCAGATATAAAAAGGGCATACACAATAAAGTTGCAGATATGTTGTCCAGACCAATCATAAATGCATCCACTATACTTAATCATAATTTAGTATTGCATGAAAGCTACATGGAAAAATATGCTCAAGATATAGATTTTAAAGATGTATATGCAACTTTAAGTCATGGCAAACAAGTAGAATAATTGGATTATCATGTTAAGGACCAACTCTTGTATCATTTTGGAAAGTTATGCATTCCTCAAACTGAAAGAGTAAAGATAATTCGATAAGCACACACTTCTCTAATATCAGGTCACTTTGGTGTAAGTAAAACAGTTGCACAACTGCAAAGATTTTGTTATTGGCCAAAAATGCATGAAACGATTTCTATATATGTAAGAGGGTGTACCATGTGTGTTAAAAGCAAGCCCAACAATAGAAAACTAAGCTTGTACACTCCACTACCAGTTCCTTCTCATCCTTGAGAAAGTGTTTCCATGGACTTTGTTGGGGGACTGCCTAAATCTAGAAAAGCTCATGACTATTTATATGTTATTGTGGATAGGTTCAACAAAATGTGTATTTTAATACCTTGTAACAAACAGATTACAGCTAAAGAAACAACAAAGTTGTTCTTTCAGCATGTATGGGTTCATTTTGGATTACCAACTTCCATTTTATTTGATCGAAATTCTCGATTTGTTGGGAAATTTTGGTCGAGTCTATGGGAATTGATGGACACTAGAATAAAGAAGAGCACAACCTTTCATCCACAAACAGATGGCCAAACAGAAGTTGTCAACAGCACAGTGATCCAGTTTCTCAGAGGCTATTACAGCAAGCATCCCAAGTTTTGTGATGAACACCTATGCTATGTGAAGCATGCTTACAACTGAGCTAAACATTATTCTACAAAGAGATCTCATTTTGAGACTTGTTTTGGTTTCACACCAAGGTCTCCCTTGGATTTTGTCTCTAGTAAAGACAAAGCGGTTGATGGACACAGTGATGTGGACAAGGCAACCAAGTTCATTGAACAAATCCAAGAGATTCACCAGGCAGTACAGGAACAGCTAGAAAAGAGCCAATCCAAGTACAATCGAAGACATGATAAGCATTAGATTGACCATAGTTTCCAAGTTGGTGATCAAGTCTGGCTGTATATCAAAAATGATAGAATGCAAGGTGAAGGTAAGAAGGTGCAGCCAATACGGTATGGACCCTTCAGGATACTTGAGAAAATTGGTGAAAATTCTTTTCGCCTTGATTTTCCAACTTACATGCACATTTATTTAGTACTTCACGCAGAGAGCTTGAGACTGTTTGAACCTTCATTGATTAAATATCCCAAAGAGTA
This sequence comes from Pinus taeda, assembly GCA_000404065.3. Lineage (NCBI taxonomy): Eukaryota > Viridiplantae > Streptophyta > Pinopsida > Pinales > Pinaceae > Pinus > Pinus taeda. The sequence continues at coordinate 133,260 of APFE031126527.1, forward strand.
GAGCCAATTGCCTTCTATTGATGATCTGTTGCCTGAATATCTCAATGAATGGCAGGAAGATACAATTCTGGATAGGAAGGTAAGGAAAACGCGCAGAGGGGATGTTGAGTACCTCAGTATTGGGCTCAAAGGTTCAAAACCAAGCAATGCAAGATGGATAGAAATTGGTCAAGCGAGGAATTTATACCTGCACTTGATTGATTCTTAAAAACCAACTTTTGGTGGTCCAAAAGCTTTTTCAGTGGGAAGGTCGTGATCTGAATTGGATCCTAGAACACTCTCTAAGTTTTCATGAACTCTTAAAAATCATGCCAAAGTTTCAAAGTCTTACGAAGGTCAAGCTTATCAGAGATATCCTCATGACAATGGAAATTTGTGATTAGCGCGGAGCAAAGAGGACCCCCGGTCAAGCGCGCAGACCATTGGCCCATGGTAACGCACGCTGGCACAAATTGGAAAAACCAGAGGTTATTTCGAGAAACGGGGGCAGTTTCTGATATGCAATTAGTGACAAGGCACTGATCGCATATCGTAGGGAAAACCCCTTAGAGAAGGCAAAGCCCCGAGCACTTGGACCTGAAATATTATGAAATGCGGAAAAGTAATTAATTCGGTTCTAATAGAGCGGGATTCCATAAAACCAGCAGGATATCAGAAGGGCTCGAGGCAGTAAGCAGTTTCAACAAAGTCCCATCTGATGCCACACATCGATTGCCACGCGTCTGACAGAGAGAGAGAAAATCGCTCACATGGGACGGGTAAACGTCACGTTACTTATCCGCCCAATATGAACGATGACCATTGGATCTGGAGGCCCCAGATCAATGGCGGATACGCATTCCAATGGATGACTGGATTCAATGGGGTAAAAAGGCAGAATTATATAAGATTTGAAGTCCGAAGCATTGGTGGAGATTCGTGTTTCGCGGGCATTCTTGGAGATAACGGACAAAACGGTCGTTCAAACATGTCCAAGAGAACTAACACACTCAAGTCATTATGAAATAGGTGGCCACCTCCCTATGAGGAATTATATAGTGATGATAACGCAAAACAGAGGGATTCAAACGGACAAAGGCAGGGGAACCAGAGAGCCGAGAAGCGGAAACGAACAGTTGGGAAGTAGATGGCTTTAAAGCCATAAACTGACAGAGACAGAGCAAGTAGTAAGTAAGTGAAGCAAAGCAAAAAGCAGAAAGAAGAAGCTGAGCTGACCTGCAGAGAAAAGGCAGCATTGAGCCAGAGTTAGGACAGATCCAGAGAGATTCAGAGAGTACGTGTACTCCAGAGACGACTTGAGAGGTTCAAGTGAACTCCTCTATATATGCATGTCATGTATGAGTCTCAGATTGGGCTCATATCACTGTGACCAATAAAGGTCGAGTTTCAGTAAGGAGAGTCTGTGTACTCCAGAGACTTGGGGGATCCAAGTATAGTCTTGTTGATTCATATATGTTGTGTGAGACTCAAATTGAACTCACTGTTGTAAAAACTCTGCTTTTGAAAACATAATAGAAAGGCCACCACTGAAGGCTGGACTAGGAGACGTAGCCCAGGAGTATTGGGTGAACTCCTTATTAAAATTGTTTTATTTACATGTTTTCCTGTTATGTTTTCTCTATCTGCTTCAGTGTCTATGTATTTCACAATCTTATCGATCCGTTGCATAAAATAACATAGGCTCATCCATGCACATGAGTTTGTAATACCTTATTCTTTGTCTTAGATCAATTGCAAATCATTCCTCACACAAAGAAATTATGGCACTCAAGAGAGGCATCAGGAGATTTCATCTCTTCTTGAAAAGTGTCTATTTTATGGTAAAAATAGATCTCAATAATATGAGAGGAATGCTTGGAAACAAACATCTGCTAGAACAAGGAAATTCAACAATTTTATGATGGGCATTATGGTTTGATGGATTTGATTTTGAAATCATATACAAATCAGGTAAAGAAACTACCTTGTAGATATGCTCACCAAAGAAGGTAGCAATCCTACCTAAGAAATCAAAGTCTTCAAAACAGGGGAAAGCTCTAATTCTAGGAAACAAAGGTTCCAAATTGAGTTATGTTCAGATTGCAGGCATGAAGTTTGTTGGGAATGTCTAGTCACTAAAATCAAATTACTTCCCATTGAGGTTCAACAAATGATTTTGTTAAAATGGTATAATTCTTAGAATGGAAGACTTGCATATGACATCAACTGGAAGTTAATAAATAATATCCATATTTATTTTGGCCACACTGGAAATTTCAACATTGCTTATATTTATGACCCTCCTATCACATGGTATGAATATTATGGCATACTCTTGTTTTCTCAGACACACAAGGAAATCCATGTTTGTATGTATTGTGAAGATATAATGAGAAATTACAGGTCTTAGAGCCCTTGGCTAGAAGTTTTGTTCTATATGTTTTCTCCCAAAAATTCTGAGATAAAAAATATTTCTGCAAAATCTATGATCTATCTTCTCATAATTGGATTACAGGAAGGGGCATGGCTTACAACATCTTTGCATTTAGTTTATATCACCAAGATACAATAGTCAACCTCATTGCTTAGAATGAGTTTTGTTTGGCTGTAGAGTTTTTTGGAGATACATGTCTTCCAGCTAATCAGCTAGATCATCATTTCATGTATAGTCCTTTCTACGCTTGTATTGGAGAATTTTCTCCTCACTCGCTTGATCAAGTTATTCCTGGGTCCCAACCAGCCCTCCAAGAAGACTCTTCAGAAAACGATGATTATTCTCCTCCAAGTCGATATGACTCTAACCGTAGTCCAAAAGGATATTATTAAGAGCATCTCTCTATTCTCTTGTACAAATTTTACTTTCAGTGTTTAGTGGGTTCTATTCGTAAAAGAATCTCCATTGTGTAATAACTTTAAGGACAATAATGATCCTTACTTTTTGTGTTTAGTGGGTTCTCTCCATAAAGAATATCCACTGTGTAAATCTTAGGTTCACTTTCTAGACGAAGATCTAAAACTTGGAGCATGTCATCGACTTTTGGTGGGACTTGACCCACGTTTCAGAGAATCTACGACAAAGTTTAGATTTGGGATCTATAGTTTGTACACTTTATGTAGCCAGAGGTCAGATTTTGAGAAGAGACTAGATGCTCTCTTGAAATCCTATAAATAAAGGAAAATGTATTGCCATTGGGCATTCGACTGACTACAGCTCTCTCTTTCTACAAGCTCTTTGTCATTCTATCTTAGGTCGAATTCAACAAGCTTGCACATGTGCACTTTGATACATATGTGAAACTAAAGGGGCGGGACTCTTAGGAAGCATTCACTCTAAGAATTTGCTAAGGTCGATCGTCTGAGACTTTTCTAAGGTCGATCTGCACACTCTCAGCTATGCTACACCACGATGATACTAATTTAATAATACATATTATTGGTTTGAGAATGTGAAGGAAGTCTATAATTGGAAATCAATTTAATGAAAACAACAATAACCACTAAACCATTTGTATTTTTGTACAAATATGACTTGTGCATTTTCATAAATGGGAATTAATTCATTCATACATACGTCTTTTATATATCACGATGATACTAACTCAACAATACATATCATTGGTTATGAGAATGTGAAGGAAATCTATAATTGGAAATTAATTCAATAACAACAATAATCACTAAATAATTTGTATCCATTTACAAATATGGCTTGTGCATTTTCATAAATGGGAATCAATTCATTTATACATGTGTCTTTCATATGAAGTTTTGAAACAACTTTTATACAAATTATAATAATTACTATTACCTTTGAATTTGTAGATGATATTCAGTGATGTTGAGATTAGAATTTTCTCTTCAAATGTTAAACTTCACACATGTAAAATTTAGAGTCTACTTCACTGAACATTGCCGACTCATTAGTAGCCTTTCCACTTTCTATTTTTATACTTTTTTCTAGAGAGGATCTCCGAATTGCAATGGAATTATATAATTTATGAATACATTATTGGTGTGGGGATGAGTTCCTCAACTCAAGGAGGTCCCACTAAGTGAACCCCACATGCACCAAAACCATACCAGATCTCTAATATTCACTCAAATCACATATGTCAAGCAATGTGATGCAAAAAAGTGTGATTCTCATAGCTTGCCTTTTTTGTATATATAGAAGGTTTTAGTGGTGCCACTTTGCTCCTCATGCAAAATAATTATTCCCATAGGTATTTATTTGAGTAAATTCATCTCTCATTATCGTCTATGCTTCTCATATTTGCCTCACATATGGCACCCTCTCCCCTTGACATCTGGTTCATGACGTATTTCCTCTGTGTGCTCACGGTCTCCCTGAAAATACCCACAAATGCTGAAAAACGTGTCCTTTCCACTCATTACATTTTTGGAAGGTGCTTTGTGTGCGAGTTCCATACTCTCTTGATTTTTATGTTGCACAACCAATAGCTTTGTAATTCCATAATGCACGATGAACCCATTTCTCACCATGTTAGGTCAGAGTAAGTTCATCTGCAATATTAGTTGTGTATTATTCCTCTTTCTCATTTCCCTACTTGTTTCTTTGTTTCTCATTTTGAATCATTAGGTATCCCTAATCAACAAACAGAAATATGTGTGGATTTAAAGATGATCTAAGGTTGTCAATGATGTTAACCCAAGCACCACCAAGGGCTACCATGATCTTGCAAGGGAACTTTGACTTGAAAACTTACACTATTTTGAGTCAAGGATATTCTAGATGGATTCTACCTGTCGAGATGTTTCCATTGATATATGGCACACCAAGTAATTCTTCACGATTTGTGAGATATTCATGTTTGAAGTTAGTAACCCCAGTTAGTGAGATAAAACCCTATGGGGTTGTGGCATGGCACTAATAATTGGCTTTGGTCATTGAATAGTTAATAATTAACAATTTCTAAGCTCCTAAAATCCCTCCAACATTCTCTATAGAAGCCCCTCTCAACTCTATAAAAAGAAATCTCATATATCCTCCAAATGAAGTGATCGTGGAATTTTCGCTATAAATTCATTTTTGCGAAGTCTTAGATTTGGAAATCAAAACCCATTTGATTCGAAATCCTGATGAACATCATGATTGAATGTAATATCTTGTTTTTCTATATTTTTGGAGATATCATCTGTGGAAGTTAGGGTTTTTGCAGGCTCCCGAATTTCATCTCAAAGAAGTGACCTTGGGAAAATAGTCATAACTCTCTCTCTGAGAAGAGGATTGGAATTCTATCAAAAGTGGCAGATAGTGCACAGACTATAGTTTTATGTTTATCAATTTTAGAGACGAAGAAGGAAATAGTGACATGTGGCACGCCGTACAAGTTTGCTCTCCTGAACTAGTCCATAATTAGGTCATTGTGAGGGATTAGGCATAACTTTGCCTTGAAGAGTCCAAATCGGGTCGGAACTATGGCATTGGAAAGAAGATTCAGAGGGATACTACAAGACTGAAGATCACATATTGGGGATCTGAAATCATAGAGATACATTAGATTGAATATCGTGCTCCTAGAATGCGAGAAAAACTAGATCAAGTGTTGTAAATGGGTGCAAAGGACCAGACTTTCTAGGGTAGCAAAGAGAAAGGTGCAGCAAAATGATGTAGTAGTGGTCAGCTACAGATAAGTATCTTCTATACATGCATGTTCATGTCTTAATTGCATTAGGTTCTTTGTATTCTAATTTGTTGTTTTTGTTTAGCACTAACATATGCTCTACAGGATGAGGTAAGTTTTTCTATTATCATGTCATGGGTATTTCCTTGAGGACTTTTTGCAGGTATTATTTATTCATCAAGAGAAGATTCAATGAAAAATCTAATGTTCTAAAGAGTGAGAAAGGGTAGCATGACAATAGAAACAATCAAGGTGCAGAACAGCAGCAAGAAGTTCACCATATGAAATCTTCAAGTGGGAAGCACTGCATATAATCATTGTAAAAGTTTCCTTGTACAGAGTCATTGTAAAAGCATCATTGTAAAAGTTGTACAAGTGTCTATTTGCCAAGAGTTGAAGAGGCAGTGTTGGTAGCACAAGGATCATCATTAGTTGGTTCTGTCATAGTTGGGGTTATGGTCTACTGTGTCTTCTTCTTCTACATCATTCTATATCATTGTAGAGTGGACCATTTTCCCTGTTATGGGAGTCCATTCTTCTTTTATTCTTCTGTAGAGTGGTAGGGTGGTGCTCCGCTGGTGCATAAAGTCACCAATAGGTTCAAGCTTGTGAAAAATTCAAGGTGGTAGGGTGGTGCTAGGGTGAGTTGTAGCTCATTGGGTGTTGGGGCATCCGTTCAATTGACTACTGAAGAATCTCAGGCATTGGAACATCCATTCAGTGGGAGCTAGAGAAGAATGCCTTTCTAGAATTCTAGGAAGTTTTTCTTTCATTTCAGTTGGGGCTGAAGATTAAAGAACTTATTAGAAAAGCATTCAGTGGTTTATGACCCGAAGGGCTTTTTCCTCCTAAAATAGTTGTGCCTCCTGGGTTCTTTTATTTAATGTTATTAATGCATAAACATTAATAATAATTGAAGATTAACTAATGCTCCGAAAATATTTAAAAGTGCTAATTGCTAAGGAATAGTGATTTCACCCCCCCCCCTCAGTATTTTCCAACAATTGATATCAGAGCTTGGTTCCTTCAGTAACAGCTTAACCGCTGGAACTCAGTTTTCAGAGCATATAGATGGGAAAGTCAAAGAAGCAGGTTACAAGGATTTCAAAGAAAGGTACAGGTACAACAAAATCTCAACAAAGTGAGTATTGTGTACCAACCCCTGATTTTGATGCAGATAATTACTAGATATGGGAATCTAGGATGGAAGTATCTTTGTAGGCACATGGAGTATGGGAATTAATTGTTTATGGAGACACATCTACCGACGAAGCTAAAAGCTATAATTCAAAGGCCATATATGTAATTTTTAATGTTCTGCCAAATTCTATGAAAACAAAATTTGGTCAATGTTCAATAGCTAAAGCTCTTTGAGAAAAGCTTCATAATCTCTATTCAGCAAAGAAATCAGGTCAAGGTGTTATTGAAAACTCGGATCCTTCTGAGTATAATGAAGAAGGGTTGACCATAGAATAATTTTCTAAGGAGGCAATCAAGCTTATAAAAGAGCTCAAGGCTAGGAAGATCCGTTCCAATACTCTTGAAGAACAAGTTCAAGGTCTCAAAATTGAAGTTGAATAACACAAATGTATTGAAGAGTCACTTCAAAAGAAGTTGTAAGAAATCAATAATACAGCGACACGAGACCTCAAGAGAGAAGTCCAACAGAACCAACAAGAACTCGACACAACATTTGAAGAGGTTAGGAGGATCACACAATAGATGCAGGAAGAAGAAATTGAAAGGAAGGAATCTGATCAAAGATACATATCCACTGTTGACCAAAAGAAAAAGGAATTAGAAACATCTTCAATAGAAATAAGTAGGCTTAGGACTGAAAATGAGAAGTAGAAGGAACAAATACAGGTTCTCAACAAAGAAGTAGAGAAGACCACTCTTCTCAAGATACAGGTTGAGGAGGTAGAAAAAAGAAGGAAGATCTTGAAAAGATGGTTTCAAGAAGATCTTACTCAAAAAAAAGAAGAACTTGGTGCAACTCGTGATGAGATCAACAAACTCAAGGGATCACAAAAAGAATACTTACAAGATAAGACAAATGAAGAAACAAAAATGAAGGCAATTAAAGATGGTAAAGCTCTAGTTGATGAAGGTACAAGCTCCACATCTTCGCAGGATGATTCTAAGAAGGAAGTTGATCAAAGGGAAAAGCCAAAGAAGAATGTTGCAACTCCAAAGAACAAGACCAAAGTAATCAAGAATAAAAGACCACAAGAAACTACAACATTTCCTCCAAAGAAGAATGAAAAATCCCCCAGGTATGTTTGTTTATTTAATGGTTATTGATTTTTATGTGCTAACTCTGGACATATCACTAGGGATTGTGAAGTTTTTGATAGGTATAATCATTATCTACAAAACCCTAGAAGCAAGTTTCAGGATCACGAGACAGGTTCCATGATGATTTTTTTAGAAAAGAATACGTGCTATATGGGCCAAATATTGAATGTTTCAAATGCCATAACTATGGACATAGCGCTCGTGGTTGCAACTATCAAATGGAATCACCTATTGATAGAATTGAATGCTTCAAGTGTCATAACTATGGGCACATGGCTCGAGATTGTAGGAATAAGAAGGTCTGGAAAAGGAGACAGGCACAGCAAGACAAACCAAATAACAAGGTTTCAGCAGTTATGCTTTTAGGATTTGTAAAAACAAAAGGTCATGAGGAATTATAGGTTGCTTCAGATAATGACTCAATTCAAGATGGCTCGTTAGGTGACTCACTATTTTGAACAATATGGATTGTTGACTCTTTAATGTTTGTACAATAGGAGTCTATGCAACAGTATCTGGCACAAGTCTACGATTGACAGGAAGGTAATTTGAACAAGACGGTAGTTTCATTAAAGGTTCAGGGGGAGGAAAACAATTGAAGGATTACAGGTTTCCAAGAAGGGTATTGAGGTGCATAAGACCAAGGAGAGGGTGTGGACCAAGAAGGATGAGTAGGAGAACATCAGGGGGAAGGAATGCATTTTGGTTGGGGTTTTAATAGGAAAAGGATTCCCCTTGCATGCATTGCTGGTATGGTCAAGGTCCTTGACGACTCCTTTAATTGATATAATAGAGTTGTTCAGCCCCACCTTTAGCCCCTTGGTATACAACCTTCAATCCAGGCATAGGAGGGCACTTATATGTGGAATTGATTTCCTCACAAACTGAGCAAACCTATATAATATTTAATGAATATTCATTTCTGGGGTGCCTTCTAGTGCATCTAGGAAAAAAGATAGCTAAGGCTCTCTCTGCTTCCTCCTGCTTCCTCTTGATATTCATGGTCTCCATCTATAGAGAAAGGGTGTGAAACATTTCACTTTTAAATTCTTCCAACATGTTTCCAATTTCACTCTTGATAGATGTGTTGGAGGAAGAAGAACTGGCCAAAACATGACTAGCCCTTCCCCTCCTTTATAGCAGCCCTAGAATGGTTTTTGAAAACTGTCTTGATATCATCATAAGATAGCTGATAAATTCCTCCTCCAGACATCATATTTAGGGTTTTCGTGATGTCCTCCCTGTTTTCTCTATGAAGGACTAACTTGAGTGATTAAGGATCACGGGTGCATCTGACCCTTTTGTAACTAAGTTGGAACCTTTCCTCATAATATTCCAAGGATTGATCATGTCCCAAGGTCATTCTAAAGATTTCCTCTTTGGTGTCTTTGGACCAACAATAGACCATGTACATGTTGTTGAAGGCTTGCTATATTTGAGCCTAGGTAGTGATGTTGTCCCCAGATAAACCCATGAACCAGTGCAACGATGCATCCTTAAGGGTGGATGGGAACACCTACAACTTCTGGTCATCAGAGGTATAATCATAAGTTCTGCAGATGATAGCAAACTAAAAAAAAAGGTATTAAGGTCCTCTTATTTTAAGCCATGGAAGTGAGGAAGGGCGGATGGGCTTATGTTTTTCATCCTAGAATCTCCATTAGTATCTCTAATGGGAAAAGAACCTTAATTTATGTTTTCAGTCCCATGTCTATTTTCAGCCATGGTGTAAGTGTGTGGAATGGTTTCTTCTTATCCTTTTCCAATAGGCTCTTCAAATATATTTGGTTGTTCACCTTATGGGTGCTCTAATACCCCTGCAGTTATAAGGGAAGCTAACAGTCACCAAAGAAGAGGGAAGGTTGATTATTTGATGGTGTGGGGCTATTTGGCAAGAATTTCCCTAAATTGTCTCCACTCCTACGAGGCATGAAATATCATTTTTTATTTTTATGTATTGTTTAGAATTAATTGTAAAATAGAAATGAAACCAAAATAACATCTACCTAATAAATGAAAATCAGAAAGAAAAGCAGAAACTACATCTAACTATACGCCTCCCCAGCAATAATGCCAAAAAGTGATGAGCCTCAATATCGCAGCAAGAATGCCACAACTCCTAGGGCTACCAAATTTACTTTATCATCTCGGGGTTTTGTACAAACTTGGAGGTGACAGTGATATATACATAGTAGATGCATCATTCTACTCATGTCACTTCTCAACTGGGGCACTTGACCATTAGGGTTCCGGACTAGTTATTTTATTGAACTAAATGGAATTTGACTACTGACATCTAATATAAAGCTAGTTCTAGTGTAGGGAAAGTAAATGCTTATCTAATTAGTAAATGAAAGTTGCCAATTGTTAAATGCTACGAAATATCATAAATCATCTAGCTATGAAATGAAGCAAATTACTTGCAGAAATAAACTATGTTAATCTTTCAATTCATCATCTAGCTATAAGATTGCTTGAAAATAGAAAGTTACTCTATCATCTATGAATTCAAACATGCATGGATTAACTATCTCATTCACATTTGCAGAAAATGTCTATTATGAAACCAGCTCAAGAAAAGATAGAAAAGATAGATCAACGCCTTAGAATTCAGCCTCTTCGAGGGGGAAACCTCCTTTACATTACATAAATGAACAATTCTTGGATGATTCAAATGACAAAACCTCCTTTCTATATATAGGAGTCTAAGGAGTCACAATATAAACCAGCCGACCTAACAATAATATATAAAGCCACAAAAATAACAATAGAGGGATTCTATGGGGCACAGTAATAACAATATGGGGGCAATAGGGGCACAACAATATTAATAAGCGGTATAACTACAATAGTAATGGGGTAATCACTAGTATTAT